>JAPDSC010103010.1:19864-50139 GCA_026290005.1 Latrodectus geometricus
TTTTTATGTTACATGATCTGAAAAAAAAGGTATTATTAATTAAGTTTTATATTGTAAACTTAATTCTTCAAATTTAATAATAGCATTTTGAGTGTATTTTTTTATTTGTATTGTACTTCTAATACTGTTATTATTTATTTATTTTTATAGTCTAAACAGAAATAGTGTAATCTGAAATGAATGAAAATAGTATAGAAAATATATCAATCACATTATTTTTCGAGTCTAGCAATTGAAATACAATTCGTAGTATAGACCTAGTATAAATTCAATATGCACCATTCTTCTATGTTTTAGTATATTTTTTGAATTCTAAATTTAATAATATTTTTAGCACTATTAATTATTCATATTACTTTTTAAAAATTTAAGTATCACTTCTTTATATAATTTGAAATTTTAAATTATCTTTGAATATAAATATTAAAAAATGTCAAAAAATTTATTTTTGGTACAAAATGTATATTATTAAAAAATGAAAGAATGTTCATAACAAAATAATTTATAAATTTTATTAAAAATATTTTAGATTTATAAACTGTAAATACAATTTTCGTCATAAAAGTATCACATCAAAGATGAATTACTGAAAAGAAGTAATTTAAATGGTTTTGAAGATAATGTTTTAGAATTGTTACCAAAATGATTATTTTTAAATAAAAAAAATCAAGATTTTGAATAAATATTCTTAATAATATTTATATCTTAATAATATTATGTAGTTTCTCGCATTAATTTAAATTCCAATTTGAACTTTTTTGAAGATCAATTTAATGCATGGAAGAAATACATCATACATTTTGATATCCAAGTACTTAAAAACTTACTGCATTTGATAATTAAATTATATATTTAAAAAAAACAATTTTCAGGAATTAGATTAGTAAATAACAGATTTTAAATGAACAAATTCTATCAACTTACATATGTTTCATTAAGAAACATGTTATGTTTTCTTGTGAATGCAGACAACACTATCAATAATTATAGACGTTATAGATAGATAGGATGGAACCAGACATGTTATAGTTATGGTGATGGATATACTGACTATAGTTGCGAACGTGGCTGCTATAGATCGGGTTATGATTTCTAATTTTTAAGAAATTTCTAGTTTTCTTTAAAATGATTTCCAACAAATTTATAACAAATATTGAATACTTTATTGACAGTTTTCCTTGATAAATAAAAATAATAAGTAAAGCCTCCGGATAACTCAAATTATTAAATATAAAATTTAATTTATTATTCAAAATGAATCTATTTAAAACCACCTTGAACTTCCACAAGATATTCTACATGATTAGTCGATTATGGCCCACAAATTTCGCATATCCATTTCTAATTATAATTTCCTAATCGTTTGAGCCTCTTCAAATTACAGTCTCTAAAAATATTTCAAGAATTTAAAATTTTTAATTTCATTTTCTTTATTGAATCTTTTAAACTTCATATTCTTTAAATGCTTTTTCTTCATTAATTGAAAGGTATTCCACATGTCATATAATTTTAACCTTATATATTTAAAATTTTATTTCATGCAAAAATTGATTTATACTTGGAATAATTATTATTATATTTGTTATATATTATAAAATAAATATTATTATGTTTGAAATATATATATTTTAAGATATAGTACGATATTAAATTTCAAATTCATATTAAATCATATAATACCAAATAATTTGGAATAATTATAATAAGAGAGGAAACTCCAAAATGTGGTCAAATATTATTATAACCTGCAATTTGTTGATAAGTATATTAAAATATTCCATTTTTTCCCTGTGTATATTTTTTATCCTTAAATTTGTGATTCCGTAAAACATTTTAACTATCAGAAATCAATGCGAAATTAAATTTACATTCAGCATTACAAAAAAAGCTACAACACGCTATTAAAAATGATATGACTTTTGATTAATTTATATATTTTTATTTTTTATACAGTTATATGTTTGTGTGTAGTAGATATTCATTATATAAATTATACGTGGGAAAATCATTTGAAGAATGCGCATTATACCTTATAACCCTATTAAAAATTACGACCAAAGAAAATTTACTTTGGGATATATCTGAACATTATTTTCTTACCTATATATATGCACGTTTGTTCCAATTGAATACCACTTGAAAATATGTAATTGCAAAGAAAGAAATTTTGATGATATTACAAGAAATAAAGTTATGAGTAGATTTTTGTACACCCACGGGATAATATCAAATTCAATATACATCACATTTAAGGGATAGATGCTCATTGAATTTAGGTTTTCTCCAATTGAATTTATAGACAACTTGCTCTAAAAGTGAAGTTTTTTTTTCAATAACGCAAAGAGACAAAATCATTTTTACGTAATATTAAAAGAAAAAACTATATCTAATAAGATACATTTAACATCACATTTCGTTAGAATCATTTCTTTTAGTTTATATAACCAATCAAAAAAGATATACGGTATAAAGAGCTTTAGACGTCAAATCTCTTCTCCTTTAGTTTCTTTTCATTATTCGCTTCTGGCAATAGAATGTTCAATTTATTATACAGTTTAACTATTTACTTTGTACTTTCCTTAAAAAATAGAGGGATTTTGGTAAAAAATTTAAAAATGCTTTTAACTCTAAGTTAAGGAGTTAAGGATGAGATTGAAGCTTTTATCTTTCGTCAAATATAGAAATTAAATATAACGTAAGGGCACTTTGGTTAAGTCAATGAACTTAAATGGATTTATTTAATTATAATCCTTAAAATTGTACTTTTAACACTCTTAAAGAAATTATTATCATGATAAAGAATTTTTTTTAATTTTTTTCAATATACATACAAAATATTTAATGAATAATTATACGATTAATTTAATGGCAAATGATACTATAAGTTGTTATAATGAAACAAATAATATAATGGCTTTATTTTAAACTACTTTAAAAACTTTCCTTAGAAACAATTGCTTTATTAATATAAAATGAGTAATAATATATTCATAATCAAGCACAGTAATAATATATGAGATGTTGAAATAACCTCTAAAATAATAAAAAAAAACAAACAAATACATGTTTCAATATCATTGATTGTTTTCCAAAGTTCTTGGAAATTATTTTAAATTCTTGTCAAATTTTCAACAGATTTTTTTACAATTATTAAAACAAAATTAACTTAATATTATTACAATAATATATTACTTTTAATTTAAAATTTTCTTATTACATTTTGAAATATATACTTTATTATAATGAATCCCGTAACATGTGATTGCATCTTGAAATGTAACTTAAGAGAAAATGTGTAAGAAAATGTGATAGATATAAATATTTATCTGATATCTGCTTTTCTATTGGTTTTAGGAATTTATTTCTTCTGAGAATGGACTTTTAAAAGCTAAAAGATAGGTAAATATCTTTTCTCTTTTTAGCGTAAACAAAATTATCTACAGCTATTTAAAAAGTGATATAAGCCTAAAGATTTATTTAAAAAAGATTTATATTTTATTTAATAAAAATATTGATTCTTTTGTTTTGGAGAACATAAAGTTATATGAATCCCAATTTTGATCATTTCCTTTTAATCAAAATATATTTTATAGATCTCTTTTGACTAAATGAACTAATATCTATTAAATAATATAATATCTAATGAAGCACAAGAAAATAGATTTTATCATCTATTTTGATGAAAAAAATAAAAGACGAGAAAGGCTTAACTTAAGGTAAAAAAAAACTTTAAATAATAAAACCTTTATATTTCAAAGCTACAAATTTAATTTTATATTTTATTTTAAACATATGCCTTAACTTTATTCAAAAATGTATTATTATATTTATTTAAAAAAAAACTATATTAAACAAGTAATTTTCTTAACATTAAAGAAAGTTCATTTTAGAAAGTTTAGTGTTTGATATATGAATAATCCAACTAACATACAGAATAATATTAAAGAAAAATTTCTTCGAGCTATGAGCGATGTATTAACATTCTGTATTAATTACAAATAACTAATGATCTTAAATTTGTTTATCTATGTCTTCACAAACTTCATTTTTTAATTTGCTTATTTGAATAGTTTCATAACTATGCATTCTTAAAAATAAAATTTTCATAAAAGGTATTTTTATATGCATAATATCCTAATTATAAATATATTGTATTATGAGATTAATCAAATAATTAATATTTCTTGATTTTTTAAAATTTTACTCATAACTCTACCAGAAAAAACTTAATTAAAATATGGTATTAACTTTTAACAGAACGTGCAACATGATATCGTAAATATGCTTATATTTGTATGTGTATTCATACTTGTGAATTGGTTTAACTAATAAATACTAAGTAAATTAATATTATTACTGAAGTATCTTAAACTTTATTTACAGTTATTTACAATTATGATTACTAAGAAAATGGTTATAATAACAGCCTTTCAACCGTGTAGAACTGTCTACATAAAATTACGTCTTAACTAGTTCATCTTTTGTGTTGAGCTAATTCTATTTTTTTTTAAATTTGCCCCAAAGTTTTCTAATAAAACAGAAAGCACTAGCGTGATGTCATAATGCAAAGATATGTCATCTGATATTTTATACATTGCTCTTTCAGAACTAGTGGGACCTCCTGGCAATGCGAGTAAGAGCAAAGACAAAATACTAAGAAAAAGAAGAAAATTGTAAAAACAAGAGAAATATTTTATAAGATAGAATTATTTTTCTTCTGCTATCATATAACAGAAAAACTAGAAGTCATCTTTTATTAATGATGTCGATATTCATCTTAACTTAAATATTTTCCTCATAAGTTGTTTGTATTGTTTACAGATTCTTATTTATTATTTTAATTAATTTTTACTCATATTTATTTTCTAGTTGCTTATTCTTATCACATACAATCTTCTTTCAAACGTCTATAAGCATGACACAATTATCTTTCGTAAGAAAAATACGTAAATCAATACACTGATACTTGAATTAATGATAAACAAAAATCTTGTAGTTGTAATTTTTGTCTAGATTATGAAATTTAAAATGATATTAATAGTATTCTCACTGATAATTTAAAATTTCAAATATAAAAATCAAGAAAAAAAAACAAGTTCATATTTTCACGTTTCTTTAAACTGTTCAGTTTTCAATTTTATAGCTAGAATATATTTAAAGATAAATAAATGCATATATTGAAACTCATTTGAACTACAATATTTCAGAAATAAAATATTTTACAATAAATTTAATTTTTATAAAGCAAAATAATTTTCTTAATTCATCACATTGTAAGTGTATTTATATTTAGGAATCAAGTAAACTATTTTTGCTACTGTTTTCTATCACCGATTTTAAAATATTAAAATTGAATGAGTGGTTTAACGGATATCGGATTTCAAATATTTTTATAATCAACAAATTTGTCTTTTTTTTTTAAACTTTTATTTGAGATTTCTTATAATAAATAATAAAACGTTTGTTTTTGAGTTTGTAATTAAATTTGTGTTTTATTAAACGAAAAATAAATAATTTAGTCTTTTGTATCTGCAAATTATTGAAAAGTCTTTTACTAAGTTTCGGTAGGTGAAAATAACATTTTTTTCATGCGGATTTTGATTTGGAAATACAAATTTTTAAACAAGTATTTTAAATATGATTTAGTTCATTTTTCATGAATTAATTGAAAATTTCACTTTGATAATGTCTTTTTTTAAAATAAAATTTATTTCATGGAAAAAAAATTTATATTAATATTTTGTTTCATAACAATATTTTATACAATTCAATTGAAATTCTAAACAAGAACAATATCATGAATGTTTGCCATTTTGATCAAAATTTAATGGTAAGTTAGAATTTCTAAATTCTATAATTTAATGCCTCATTAAATAAGAAATAAATATTAACACAATTAAATTTTAAACACAAATATACACTTAATTCAATATTACATTTTGACTTTACAATGCTATAATAAAGTGGCTTAATCACTTTTCATTGACATGTAAAAAAATATTAAAAACATATTTTTAAATCCCCATTATGGAGAATGAAAGAACAACTATCACGGTAAAAATTTGTTCTTTTCTTTTTTCCTTACTTACATAAATATTCAATGAGTAATAATTCTAGTGAGGTATTACAATTTTACTGTATGTCAATAAGAAAATTAATGTTATATCATTGGATTTTGTATTGTATTCAGATTTCAGTAAACAGCTTTTATCATAGTTTTTTATTTTGCTTTTTTATTTGATGCAAAGTTGTTTCAAGGAAATAAAGCAATAGAAACTTTCATTTCACTGAAAAATGTACCCGTCAAAATGTCATTTGATTATTGGAATAGCTCAATCTCTTTTGATGGAAATCGAAATAATAGATTTTCGTAAAAGTGTTTTTCTCTTCTTGAAAAGGAAACATATTAAAGATTTTTACTATGATAAATTGTTTTAAACACCATTTATTAAAATTTTACAGACATAGATATAATATTAGCTTTTTGTTATTCATTATTTATGTTTGAAGTTTTTCTAATGTATTAAATGCAAATACAGAGAGTAATATATTGTTTTTTTAAAAGCTACGTTATACTTTTATAATACAATTTTTTAATTACTTCAAAATTTTTCATTAAATTACTTTTATCAATTAAATTACTTCAATCATTTTTAATTGCTTCAAATATGAAAAGAATTTCAAATAGATCAAAATACTAAAAATAACTATTCTAAATGCATAAATTTACTTAAATAAGTGTGAAATTCTTTAGATGAAAGAGCTTGTTTTTCATGGAAAAATATACATGTTTTATTTTTAATTTATTTTTGTATGTTTCTAATAGAAAAAAAAAGTATTCGAAATCTAATATTTATGTTTTGTTATTTTAACTTCTACATCAACTATTTTGTTAAATAGATTATTTAAAAAATCATTTTTGATCGTAGCAATTTAATTCAAGATGACCAAGTCAAAATAATTTTATCGTAATGAAGTATAAATACCATATGGCAGAAAATATGTGTTTTTCAATAACGTTTACTAAGTATCACGAAAATAATTATGTGTCTTCGCAACATTTCTTAAAGTGCATGGTTCTTTGTAAAAAAATATATCTTCCTTAAAATTAGCGTTCCTTTCTAAAGAGAGTTATATAGCTGTGAAATAATTTATAATTCATTTAAATAAACATTTTTACAGTAAACAAGAAACGTGAATAAAAATCACAACCCATTCAACTATATAAATTTTAGTTTTTTTTATATTAAAAATATTCTTACTAATGAACTGTTTTTCTTTCAGACAAATTATCAATATTCAAATTGTTAATATCTATTTAAATTAGAATTTATAAATATACGTGAAAGAAATCATATTACCTAATACTTTTACATATAATTCAAATTACTACTCCTTATAAAAATGTTTCTTAATTAAAAGCAGACTTATAACGTTTAATATTAATAAATTAAAACTACAGAATGGACCATATATCATCAAGGATATTTTCCTTAAATAGAAATGGATTTTTATATTAAACATCAACTGATTAATAGTGACATAGTGCCAAAGTTTGTGATCTTTATATTTTATAATTATATTAATCGAGAACAATATTTTATAATTTAACAATCATTCACATTGTAAATAGTTACTGATTTCTCAAAACTTGTTCTGATATACTTTTACTTTCAATGTCGGTTTTCATTTAAGCGGTATAGCAGGAAAATATATGAGGATCTGTAAAGAAGCTAATTATTCATTAAATTCTGATAGTATCGTAAAACTTAATATATTTTAAAAACTGTGAGTATATTTTCTTATAATTAGAAGAGTTTAAAAAATAACAGTTATTAATTTCATCGAAGATCTTCATTACTTCTATACATTTATTACCTTTTATGATTTAATTTAAATGCTAATTTTTTTATGAATAAACAATAAAAAAAGGGATATAAAAATTTCGATACCAAATTAATATTAATTATCCATGATAGAATGCGCCATTGAAAATAGGAAATAATATATTTATTTTTAAAGAAAAAATAATTGAAAGAAACATGTTTGTTATAAATAATATTATTTTCTGAGAAGCTTATCTACAATTTTGATGCAGTGACAGTAATAAAATACGTTTTAGCATTATGAAATTATTTACTACTTTCAAATAACATGATTGAATTTTTTTAAATAAAGCTATCAGAAGCAAGCATGTAATCATTATTTTATTCCCAGATTAAATGTTTTCTATAAAACCTTAGTCATGTTTTGATAATTTAAAAGTAAGTAAATGATTGGTTTCAGTTTAATTATACTTGCAATTAATGTAGATCATGTCTTTTTGATTTATAACTTTGCAGGTAGAATATGTTCAACAACTACTTATACGTTAGATAGAATAACATAACAGTGATTTAAACGAAATTTTTTAATGCATATTTCCTCTGCAAGTTTTTAATGTATCTGCTTTCTTTGAATTTTTTTTTGTTTCATAAAATACCATATATTTGAAAATAATTTTTTGATTTATTTTATTATCAAATTTATTCAAGGTACGAGTGATAAGTTTATAAAATATGACTGAAATTGTTACCGAAAAAGATAAAATTAACATCTCAATTTGTTTTAAATTCGGTATTTTTTAAAGTTTTACATTTAATATGGGAGTAGGTTTGTGTTAGCTGTGTTATATTAAGAACTAAGAATTGTTTTTCTCGTTATAAGCTCATTTTTAAATAAAACATTTCAAGAAACCGTAAAAATATGAATAATTCTTAAGTATTTTATTCTGTGATTGCATCAAATTAATGAAATGTGAAAGATTTAAATCAAAATTTAAAATGGTTGATGGACAAATGCATGAAAAATTCTGAATATATACGAAAATAATAAGGAAAAAAAATGTGACTTATACCATGCATTTTAGTTTTTAGTTATCTCCATTGCTTAGACGCCCTTTTAAATTATTATTTATTCTTGAAAGGATTTCATTTTCCCATCATAGATATCATTAATTATAGGATAATCTTTTTCAGAGTCAAAAGGGGAGGGGTGCAATTACAATTAAATTAAATCCTAAAATAAAAAAAAAATACCAATATATATTTATTTTCATAATTTTCCAGGAGAATACACATAATTATTTATTTTCCCTCTTTAAAAATTAAATTTAGCTTGACAATACATCTTCTTATTTACAGATTACTTTCAACTAAGAAATTTAATAACTAAAATCTACTTTATAATAATATCTATTTAAAATAGTCATGTTTTTCTTGTTTAATCATAAGTTCTAATAGAAGTTTTTCAGAGTGCATCAGTATTCAAATATTTCGAAGGAATATTAACCGAAGGAACTATTTAAATCAAATAATGCTTCAAAATTACAAAAATATGGATACTTAAAAGTTAAGCTTGGAAAAGTTACTTGTAATTAAAAACATTAATTTATTGAACAAAATATTAGTTTTCTTTCTGTAATTATTTTAAAAAAACTACCATTACTTGTAAAAAGTATTAAATAACTATTTTACTATCTTGCTTCTATCACTAGCCAAACACACATGAGTAGATTATACAGAATTTGAGTTTCTTTCACTTCGATATTTTTCTCAAAATTTGGTGGATTCTGTGGAAACAACGGTCAGTAATTACTTTTTAACTTTATTTTTTCCGATGTCTTTCCTAGTTTAAAATTAATTTATTATAAGATTATGTTTGGAAATATGGTTGGTTATGCTAGTTTAATTTTACTCTTCTATTGCTCCTTCTGTTAACTGAAGTATGACAAAATATCTATTAAGAATTTTTGACTGTTTGAAGTGATTTTTATGTTATTGATATATTCCTATGTCAATAAAAATATCTGTAAGATAAATGAGAAAATTATTAACTGCAATGTGTTCTGTATATCATTATATTGAAATAAGTTTATTTTTTATGAACATACTTTATTCTGACGATTTTGCAAAAAATCGCTGTTTTGTCCTTTTTTTCATCTTTATAGAATGATTGATAAGGAATACAAGTTTTAATTTCAAATTTATAAAAAGTGGAGGAACGTTTAAGGAATTTTAAACTTTAATGCAATAAATTATTTTGTATAATACAAAATGTCCTGAAAAAGACATTTTCCCAATAGAAATGAATACCTGAACTAAAGAGCAGACCAAAATTTATTATTTTTTTAATTGTTAGAATAATCATTTTAAATTCTAATGTTTGAATTACATAATAACTTTTTAACTTAATGATTTTTTATTCTCATATTCGTGTAACTTTTTTATTTCTAGAGAATATTTCATATACCTTTTTTTCAAAAAATTCAATACTCATATATTCATATTAGTTCTTAAGTATTATTTATATTGTAAATTAAAGAGTGTCATTTATCGCTATTGATATAAAATTAAATTAATATTTAAAAGTAATATACTAAAGATAAAACAATATATTATAATTATTGTAATAAGAATCATTTTAGAGAGTAAGAAAGATGATATATAATAAAATTAAACTAAATTGCTGTAACGAAGACTAATTCTAAATTAAACATTTTAATATTTTGTCATTTACTTTAAAATACTACTAAAGTCTGCTTAATGCAACTGAAGAAGTCTGCATTATATTATTAATCAATTCTAATTTAAACTTTAGTTACATATTAGCACTTAAAAAAAAATATTTCAAAGTAACAATTTATTATTTGCAATTTATTTATAAATAAAGTGAGTAATAATTTGCAATAAAATTGCACTACATAAGTTAAATAAATGTGCTGCAAACATTGCATTTGACAAAAATTCTTTATTTAGATGCATCAGATAAAATTACATTTTCGAGCTTTATTTATTGTATGATGAATAAAGCTTCTTGATTAATTATTCTCTTTCAGCAAATTCACTCAGAAACACAGACAGATTTTATGAAAATATTTAATGTTAGAATTTTGCATAATTTTTGTATTGTTGGGTTAAGTGAATAATTGATTTTCGATAACACCTTTAAAGTTTGTCATTAAACATATTTTCAATGTGATTTCAAGATAAAAAAATATCGTAAAATAAAAACATAAAAAGGGTAAAAATAAATTGAAAGTTAGTGTTTTTCACATAGAATAAAAATAAAATAACTTATGTATAGATTAAAAAGATAATACTTATTTATTAGATAAAAACCAATTCCATTTAATTATAATTTTTCATAAATCAATGGCACAAACATAAGTAGTGAGGGTAGAATATATTTAATAAATAACAAAAAAATTATTTTAATAAAGGAAAAAACAATAATAATGTTAATTAAATATTCAAAATTTTAAAAAATCTGTACTGTGCAATTAAGAATGATAATATTAAAAAATATATCAATATAAATTGATGGTATATAGGTATCTCATTATATATCCTTAATTGAAGATATTTCTAAAACTGTTGATGAAAATAAAATTTACTACATAAGAGGTATTTTATTACAAATTGCCAGTAGTTTAAGAAATATCGTAATCAACTTGAAATTGTAACTAACAAAGTGACTACTCTTACAATTTAAAAAAATAATTTATTTAAATAATTTATTTTCATTAATTATTTTATAATAAAAAAATAAAAAAGGTAATTGAAAATTGAACCGCCACCTGAAAATATGTGTTTTCTTACAAAAGTTAAAAAGCGTATATAAATTCGCACTCACACGCTTTTCAATTTTAGAAGCATTTTTATTAAAATAATATTTTGGCATTTTAATAAATTAGAGTTGGTTCTGTACACTAGTATTGAAAATTCCACTAATACTAATAAGTGGGATTTTTATTACTAGTGTACAAAACTAACTCCAATTTGTAAAATTGGAGTTGTTTTGCACCATGTGTAAATATTTTTACACGTTATTAAAATATTCATTCATGATATTCTTCTGTATCCTAATATTTTATTAAAAATAAGGACTTTTTATAGGAAGCAATGGTTGTAAGAAACATTTCAAATATATTTTGAATATATTCAATATATTAGTAAACTTTACAGCTATATGGCGTGACCAACATCGTGCATATAATTTTCTGTGGTTGGTGGTATAAACAGAGTCTATAAAAGCACAGCCCTCTTGAACATGCTGTAAAGTTGGATGTCTTCTGTTTCTGCTAAATCACTGATACCCATTACATCTCATTTTGACTTAATGCCACAAGTGTTCTTCTATTCAGAATTAGTGACTCACATCCTGATTTCTTAAATAAATCATCTTAACATCTTTAATTCTTAAGGTAATCTTCTCTGGAAGTAATCAATAATATACCTTCAAGAGCTGTACTGATATATACTGATGAGAGTAAAGATGAAAATTGTCACTATGGAAGTGGGTGATAATTAAAACTGAAAATGAAGAAAATTTACTAAAAAAAACCGCAATGCTGACTTCAGTTCACTCTTTGGCGCAGAGCTTATAGCCAAAGACACGGCTTTAGACTTTGGCTGGACAAACATCTAACCAGAGGTATTTGGTAAAATGTCGATAGTCATAGCGAAATTCAGTACCTTGAAGATTGAAGAAATATTGTAGACCAGACTTGTTTTAAAAAATCTTAAAGCATTATCACTGTCTTCCATTACACATTTCCAATTGATACCGTGACATGTTAACCTTAAATATAACGACATCGCTGACGGGCAGGCTAAAGAAGGATCATCTCTATTTCTGAACCCTTCTAAGGCTTCGAGTTTTAGGGAAATGTACTCCAAGATCATTGCTCTAGTCAATTCATTTTGTAAAATACCACCGTCTCATCCTTAGTAATGTGCCTCTTGACCTGGAAGTGCTTTGTGCTTTGGCGGTGAAAGACATCACCTGACAGACTTGGTCTAGGCTCAATTTCAATCATCTTAAGACTAACATTTTCCCTGGGAAGCAAAGTCAGTCCCACTTGCACAAAGTGCAACACAGAAGAAAAAAGTCCCGAACATTAACTGAAATGTACTGACTATTCGCTGAGTGAACTTCTGCGCAACTCTGCTGTGGTCCTTGGGGGGTTGAGGACGGAGCAGTCATGAACCTGATCTGATCCAGATCAGGGAATTAGAAAGTAGAAGAAGATATATTTTACAAAATTAGATAATAGAGAAATAGAGTGCCCATTCATTAAGTGTATTTTGTACACTAATTAACAAACATTAAAATAACCTGAAACATGATTTAATATGTATTTATTAATAGCACTCAATTCCTATTTTAAGGCTGCGGATGTCTGATTGGTTACTTCGTCGTTCTCATTATCTAGGTAGAGACTTTCAGTCTTTGCTTAATCGAATGTCCGTAGTGTTCATTAAAGGAGGTTGAGACATGATAAATAGCTCGTTGTTGCAATATCCTCTAAATGAAATGATATTTTGTTGATGGCAGATCAAATATTGTTCTGCTTGATCCTTGCTTCTATATAAATTATGAAGATTCTCATTCGGCTACTCCAACTCTGGGATATGTACATGGAAATATGCTGATGCAACAACAGCAATTATACCACTTAACAATATTTGATTGAAAAGACACAGTTTTGTATTATAACATATACAATAAACTCATTTTATTTTATGATTTGTTAAGAATCAAATATTTGTGTGAGTTGTAGTTAAGTTTCTATAGTTTCATTTAAATGGATGAATGTTGCCTGTTTAAACATTTTTATAAAGATATATTAATCAGATTAATTTTAATTTTATAAATGATGCTAGAATTCAAAAACAATTTCCTACACTAATAATTAATTTCCTAGATTAAATGTTATCTGAAAGAATTTTACAAATTTTGATTGATTTTCCGATTGACTTCATTTTATATGGACTTTTGAGTTGAATTTTCAAGTAGTGTAATTTTAAAATGAGCTTGAAGTGAATAATATAATTAGTCCGATTAATATTCTTCATTTCAAATATTTTATCAGGTTATTTTAATTCAATAGTGGTCTTCTTTTAATATATTCTACTAATAATTTTCTAATAGTGAACATCTTACAATGAATATGAGGATCAAAAACATTATATAATTGAATAAATATCATTAACTTTAGCTTATTATAAGTTTTGTCAGATAAAGAACTGATGATTATTGTACCTTAAAGCCCACTGTATAATTTATACTAATTTATATTGGTGCATTAATGTTTTAAAACACTAACAATAAAAGAACTGTTTAATGACCAGTATCTAGAAAGAGAGGTTTTTCTTTACTAATTTAAGAAATTTTCTATTATGTAAACGTTATCTGTTGAACAATAATTAATTTGATGTTTCATCATGTTCATCATGTATCCAAAGATATGACAAATAATTTAAAATTTTTTTAGGAAAAATAAACAACAGCTTTTACATAATTTTTTTTATATAATTGAAGTTTATATACACATTGTAAACAAAATAAATTCTCCTATAAGGCAGATAAAAATTCTTTAAAAGCAATTAACAAATTTATAGATATAAGACTGTTATTTACAATAGGCACAATTTTATTTTGTAGTGAAATCAGGATAATGCGCGATTTCCTTCAATATATGATATAAAAGTATCTGGTTATTCAGTCAAAATTCTTAATTATGATTTTTTTTTACATTATCATGTTAATTAAATATGTTACTTAATTTTATTCCAATCTGTCAAATTAACTGAAAATAATTTCTTCACTTGACTTGACAGCATTTATATTAATCAATGCACACTTATCATTTTGTGAAAGATGTCTTATATACTCAATGTTGTTATTAGTTTTATAACAACAAATAATTTAAATAAAAGAAATAACTTTTTTCCTGATTTTTCCAAACTTCTTCAAGATTTTTTGCATGTTTTTAGCTTTTGAAATGTATATGTTTTTAAAATAGCAATACGAATTTTAAAAAAAATATATATAAATACACTACTGGCCATTAAAATTGCTAAACCAAGAAGTCGACATGCTACAGACGTGAAATTTATACGAAAAGAAGAAGGTGTCGTGATTTGCAAATGATTAGCTTTTCAGCGCATTCAGACAAAGTAGGTGCCAGTAGCGATATCTACATGGTATTTAAATGAGGAAATAGTTCAGCCGGTTCCTCATACACAAATTGCATTTGAACGTTGTTGTCTGGTGAAAAGTTGTTGTGATGTCTCGGGTAAAAAGGAGAAATGCGTACCAGCACGCTTCTGACTTTGATAAAGGTCGAATTGTAGCGTAACGGGATTGCGGTTTATTTTATCGCAGTATTGCTGCTCGCGTCGGTCGAGATCCAATGACTGTTAGCAGAACATGGAATCGATGGGTTCAGGACGGTAAAACGGAATGCCATGCGGGATCTCAACGGCCACCTATCACTAGCAGACGAGGAGACAGGCATATTATCCGCATGGCCGTAATGGATCGTGCAACCATGTCACGAGCCGTGAGTCAAGAAATGGGGTCTTTTGGAAGACAACAAGTGTCTGCACGAACAGTTCGATACCGTTTGCAGCAGCATGGACTCTCTGCTCGGAGACCATAGTTGCGGCTTCCCTTGACAATGCGTCATTGACAAGAGCACTTTCAATGGTGTGATCAACGACGAACCTGGGCGCACGTATGGCGAAACGTCATCTTTTCAGATGAATCCAGGTTCTATGTACAGCATCATGATGGTTGCATCCGTGTTTGGCGGCATCGTGGTGAACGCAGACTGGCAGCATGCATTCGTCATCGTCATACAGACCCATCACCTGGTGTGATGGTATGAGGTGCCATTAGATACATGTTTCGGTCACCTCTTGTTCGCATTGACGGTGCTTTGAACAGTGCACGTTACATTTCTGGTGTGTTACGACCCGTGGCTCTACCCTTTATTCGAGCAATGCGAAACCCTACGTTTCAGCAGGATAATGCCCGACCGCATGTTGCCGGTATTGTACGGACCTTCCTTGATACGGAACATGTTCGGCTGTTTCCCTGGCCAGCACGTTCTCCAGATCTTTCACCAATAGAAAATGTCTGGTCAATTTTTGCCGAGCGACTGGCTCGTCACCAAACGCCAGTCACTACGGTTGATGAACTGTGGCATCATGTTGAAGCTGCATGGGCATCTATACCTGTACATGCAATCCAATCTCTGTTTGACTCAATGCCCAGGCGCATAACTGCTGTTATTATTGCTAGAGGTGGTTGTTCTGGGTGCTGATTTCTCAGGATCTATCCAGCCAAATTTTTTGAAAATTTAATCACTTGTTATTTCTAGTATAATATATTTGTCTAATAAATATCATTTTGTTATCTGCATTTCTTCCTGGTGTAGCAATTTTAATGGCCAGTAGTTTATTTAAATAAAATTAAATATACTTAAATTTGACATTTATGTTAATTTAAAGTAAATTTGATTGTTTTATTCAGTCGAAATATTCACGTATAATTTACATTTTAAGAGAATTTTCCTTCTGTAAGATAAATTTTTTATTTATCTTACAGAAGTAAATTCTCATTAATAAACAACAAAATAGTTTCGTTTTACTTATTTTACCTCACATTTTGTTGAAAGCTCATTGTTCGCATAATAAAGCTAAGTAAGCGTTTCTGTCATTTAAATTTCAATATAAAATTTCATAATTTTATATAAATACTGTATCTTTATATTATAATATTTTTAAAGTTTGTATAAGACATTTAAAACATCATCTATAGCAAAATACTCTGGAAAAAAATAAGTTTTTTTTTATGTACCTAAGTATGAAATTTAGATTTAATGAGTACTTATTTTCCTTTTGTGCATGTATGATTTCAAAAAGTAATTAAAAGGTCAAAGTTGTCTCCAGGGAAATTCGCTTTCTACTGATTTTAACTAATTCAGGAGAAAAATGTAGTTCATTCATTACCTGCAACAAAATCTATATTTAATCTGAAGAAGCACGAATATAAATATGGTTTGAAATTATAAGCGGATTGTTTTAAATTGACAAATAAGTGATAGCTGAACAGTACTTTAACTTAAACATGAAAATATTATCCCCATCTCTTGAACTATTCTTATGTATTAAGGACGTCTACTTAAAGGAAAGAAAAATCATTTTAAAAGGACATACGCAAAGATTAATCAATCAAATAACAGTTTATTATTACTTGTACAGTTTATTCTAATAAAAGTAATATTAAAATTAATAAATAATACGAATTTTATAAAAAATAAACAATCAACTTCCAGTTTATTACTTAGCTATCATGTTGTAATAATATTTGTGATAAGTTGTGATATTCCTTCATAAGTAATGAAGAGATTTATAGTTGAAAGTTTATAAATTTTATTTTCAACACATTACCTATGGTACTGCTCGAATTATTGCATTCGTAATTGAAAAGAAATCTGTAAAACAAGCTAGACACAAATTTATACGTTTAAATATTATTCTAGTTCCATATAGTTGAATTAACGATTTGTCACAAGGTTTACGAGAACTATAAACTGCTCAAATGATGCTTAATGTTTTTGTGCCAGATTTTATGACACATCACACATGATTTGGCATTCTAGTTGATTTGCAAGCATTCTAGACATTCAAAGAAGTCAGAATTAAAATGTTACTCATAATATAATTTATTTAATATAAAATACTTTGTTAAAATAGTTAGTGGAATTCACAATGAAAACAAAAATATAAAAGTGTAAGATAATGAAACATAATTACAATTTCCTTTTATTGTACAATTTAATAAATTAATTAAAATTAATTAATTTTTTTAATTTTATGTAGTTAATTTTAACAGTGTGCACAACGTTAATTCTGAATTCTGCATCAGGTTTTATCTCACATTTTATACTGATAGTTGTTAAGTGAACGTTGTATTAAAACATAAACATTTTTGAAGTAAATATATGAAGTCTTTCAAAAATATATTTTTGATTGTTATGTACAGCTACCGATATTAAGAAATACTTATTTATGAAATGATGTATCTAAAAGTTAATAAAATGCTTGTTAGATCTGTAAAACGAATTATATTAGACAATTTTTAAAAAATCTGAAATTTGAAACAAATTTCGTATTATTATAAGGAAATACATCAAATTATATATATATATATATAATATTTTTGAAACTCTAATTTAAGTCTAATTTAATTTAATTTGTTAAATACTGTTGATTATAAAATATTTGATCTGAAATGTTCTTCAAAAGTTATAACTGAATAAATACTCAGCTTATCTTTAACACATTTTAATGACTATTTTATCTTCTAAAAGTGCTAATTTATTGATCTCAAGTAAAATATGCTTTTTTCAAGAATTCTTTTTGGAAGGTTTTGAGGAAAATTAATGATCTAGTGGAAAAGAAATACATAATATAAATATTCTTCTTCACTTCTATTTAACATCGTTGATTATTTGTGAAAGCATTAATCGTTACAAAAAAAAAAAGAAAGAAATTCTCAGTTCACTATACATCAAGTGTAAAAATCATTTTCCCACAGTAACGACATATAATGATTATATATTTAAGTATATAATATATATATCTACAATCTACATTATAATTTATGATAGATTAAATATTTATATAAATGCTTTTCTTAGTGTTCTAGTTTTAAAAACATTCTTTTTGTAAAATCACTTAAGTTATTTTGCTGAATATTTTAATAAGTGAAAAAACCAACTATTTATTTTTAATAGAACACCTTATACGTTATATGTTTCATTTTATGTGTAAAATTAAAAATAAAAAGTAAAAAAAAAAAAAAAAAATCTGGAAAACATTATAAAACATTAAAATAGCATACATGATTTGAATAAAAGCTATAATGTATCATCAGTTCTAGATTTGGGAAAAGAAAAATATTTCTATCTATAATATTGTAAATCTTGATGAAAGTGTATGAAGATATCCTTGAAAGGCATGCAAAAATTAATGTGAAGATTATATAGCATTTGGAATTGAAATTCCACATGAAACCACAGCAACAATGCTGTTTGAATGTAGTTAATAGTAAATATACGTTAACAACAATCATAAAAAGTTACATAACATACATTAATACAAAGAAACCTATTCAAAATTACTTGTAACCCGTAAGAAAATTGTCTTAAATAATTTTAATTTGGATTCATATTCTCATGCAACATTGAGATAAAGATTTCTTTGAAATTAACAGCACTTATATTGATATTGATGCAATGGCAAATATGCGTGATACCAAACCAGAATTTGTTATAGAAAAAAAAATAAATAAAAGCTTTTCATGATAGTTCAAAAAATAAACAAATCTGTACTAAAATTTGTGTAACCATATTATATTAATTGAGGATCTAGTTAATGTGATTTTCATTAAATAATTTCGTGATATACAAGTATAATTGTGCTGAAATATCTGACGATGCCATTGCAAAACAACTTTTAATATAAAGATTTGGCTTTTACGAATTCATTTTTTAAATACGCTCGAAAATGCATTTTATTATTTCGCTGTCTATATTTTGCACATTTTTCTACATGCAGCTATGCAATACAAAATTAAATTCCATTGCCCAGATTAGAGATCTTCAAGTTGTAATCGTTAGATACAGATAGATCATGGGGATATTTTTGGTAGATCGTATTGATGCTCCAGGTTTTGATCCTTAATTCTATATTCTTTAAAAATACGCTTCTATCATCAGCAAAAATGCTTTAAATTGTTTTAGATTTAAAAATGAATTCAATAAATGCTTCCATGTGTTCAAAAGGATTTCGAGGCACAATTTGTTGTATCACCTTTTAGGAAGGTAGATATCAATGAATTTTCTAATAATGACATGGTGCATTTTGATTTTTAAGGATACATTACTATTGTGGCTTTGGAACTGATTGAATTTATTAAAGTAATGATTTTTCTGCAAAATCAATTTTTAAAAGCTATGAAGATATTGAGTTTATTGTTTAGAGAAACTTGCTCTGCACCTGCTTTAAAGTGAAGAAAATATTCAAATGCACGTATCTGAAAAGAAGTTCATTTTGAAGTATAAAACAGTAAAAATTAATGCAGAAATAGTTTCATTAATGAATACTTGAATACCTACCTATGTTACCTTCCAACCTCTACTCAATTTTCCAATATGAAAACTTTTTTTGATGAAATAAGACAAATTCAAATTTTCATTAATTTAAACAAATTTTCTAATGCCATTGTATTTTATTAATAATTACACTTCAATTGCATTATAATGTACAGTTTAATTTCAGCTTCTGTTTGTCATAGACAGTACAATTAAAATTACTTTATCATTTACTAGGAACATAAAATTGCAAGCAATATATCAGTGCATTATACTTTAAAATGTTAGTAGCTCTTTTAGCTGGTACTTTATGTTTTCTTTTAAAATAGTATGATGTAGTTCTGGAATTTCATAAATTTGCCAGCTACTTGTCTGAGTCAATAAAAAGTGAATAATTCATGATACATATGATTTTATTTTCTGAAAGATTTCACATGAAGTTCACCGGTACCATGATTTTATAAACTTCTTATCTTTAATGCTATTTTATACTAATATTTAATATTTACATTTAATTAAATACAGTTTTCTATAAACAAAAATTTTATAAAAGATCTTCAAATTTCTAAATTTTACATTCAAGTATTAAACTTTTAAATTGAAATCTAATGAGAAATATGGATCTTATATTTTAACTAAATATAAAATATATGATCTTATGTAAGAAAGAGTCCACATGATTTTATTTTTCAAATCAATTACTTAAACTAATATATATTTATTCGTTATAACCGTTGATCAGTAGATTGACTAGAATTATTTTCTGTTTTCCGTTTTATAATTTGTTCTGAATGTTAATGTTTATTTTTAAACAATAGTGTAAAATTACATTCAAGTAAATTATGTAAACATATTGCTTACATTTATTGTAATGCTTTCATTCACATTTTATATTATTTTTTTTAATTATAGAATTAAATATTATGAATTAAAAGATCTTTTGCAAAATTATTTTTAGTTAAAAATTAATTTAAAATAATTTATATTCGCGCGCAGTATTTAAACACTAAGTTCTTGATTGCTATTAACTCATTTATTTTTACAGTATTTATAAAATATGTCCTAACGAAACATTTATTCTTGTTCATGAAGTTTATATTTGTATAAAATTTAAACCAAAAATAAAGTAATTGCCTTCACTATTGTGATAAACTCTTTGTATTTTGAAAAGTACATAAATATTAAGTATTTATAACCATACATTAAATTATCGCATTCACTAAAATTAAGAATTTCCATTGCAATATTGAAAACTTTAGTGTAATTTTAGGAACTATGTTTATAATTTAAATAAACAGCTCTCAAATGGTTATATGTTGTAACAATTACAAGTAAGCATCGTATATTTGTGTCAGAACTACATTCACAGAATTCATTATGTACTAATTAAATAGTGATTTGCAAACCGGAATAATGCTCAGAATAATTAATGTCTAAATAACAGGCTGAAAATCAGACAGGAATTCATTTTTGGGCATATATGATCATTATAACCACATTAGTAGCTCGAAGCACAGAGTATACTTACTAGATTGATATATATTAGTTTATGTAGTCACTTTTAATTTTAAACAGCATACATTATCATATTAATACATTACAATGTAAAGAAACAGGAGTAAATTCAACTCATATTATAGGTTTAAATAGATTTGCAAGCTATATGAGAGAATTTTTAAGTACTGTATGCTAGTAGAAAATATTATACATTTGAATATATATATTTAATTTTTTAATTTAACATGCAGAGTACGTTCTATATTGTTTAATAAAAATGTTTATTATGATAATAATTAGAATATATTGGGAAAATACCAGTAAGTGAAATATATATATATATATATATATATATATATATATATATATTTGTATATATAATATAAAGAAATAAATACAAATATAGAAAAGGCAAATACAATATTAAATAATTAAGTATAATAATAGGCAATCATACCAGCGCAAAAGCGCAAAAGCAGCTATTGTATGTATAGCCGACATAAATTTAGTAAGTAAGAAGTAATGAAGACGTGGTCCCTATGCTAAATTTCCTTAATTATATTTTATTGTTTGTCTTGAACTTGTCTTTTTGATTGTAAATTGTATTGTTTCTTTATTGTTTTATCTTTATCCATTGAATGTAACTTATTTAATATATATATATCATAAGTAAGTGTCTTTCTATTAAAATTTAAAGTTGAGTACAAAATAGAAATTATTATTTCCTGTAAATTACATTGCAATTTTCTATTACAATATATACTTTAAATTTAGATAATTTTATCGTATATTTTATTTGTATATACAATTTAGATATAGTTGATAATTGAGGAAATACTATAAATTTTGAAGATTACACAAATTTAACAGTCACATAATCTTTGAAAATTTGTTTGAAGACTCTTTACAACTATTTGTTATTTATATTTCAAGAACAATAAAATTAAAGTTAAAACATATAAATTACTGTTAAGCAATCACTGAACATAATATTTAAATATCATTCAAAATAAAGATACGCCAAGAATACATTTGACACATTCTAGTGTTTCTTAAACTATATTTATATTCCTCCTTAATGGATTAAAAAGCTGTTAAAACATTTAATTAAATACAGTTTTGAAGAATCAGTGGATAACAGTAACATAAAAATTGATACATTTATTTTAAGTCTTTGAATTATTTTTACTTCAAAATAGTATTTTTTTTATATTGCTACATATAATATTCAATTAAAACGTTTGGTTAGTATTAAAACAATTTTAATTTAAAACTACTTCAATATGCATATAATGTAATACTTAAAAATGTTATTTAACTTACTAGATCAAATTTTATGTATTGAAAAAAGGCTTCATTTTTAGCTCTTTTCTGAAGACGAGTTTATGCGATTATAAATGTCTACTGCTAACTGCAGAACAAAATTTAAAAGTGAAAACAAATTTAGTCGCAGAATAGAAATATTAAATAAAAAAACTATTTTATAAACCTTATTACCCAAATTTGAAAGAAATTATTTTTATCAATTATTTTTAAAAAATACAAATATGTTTTTTGCTTCTTTGAAAGATATTACCTTTGGATCAACAGATATCAAAAATGAAGAAGTCAACTCTGTTATGACAGCGGTAAGTATCTCATCAATAACAAAAGTAAATGAAGTTGGTAGCTTAGCATTCATTTCCCTTAAAAATAACTTATAAAAGTATTAACTGTGAAATAAACGTTAATATTTAAATTAAACGTAAAGAACCATCATAAAAATTGCATGAAATTAATTCAACTTCACAGAAGAATATAGTGATTAACACTGCATATTAAACTATTAATAAAAATATGATTGCAAATTTTGACTTATAATTGAAAATCAAAATACTGTACGAAAATTTTTAGCCGACATGGAGTATGAGTATTACTGAGTAAACAGAGATGTAATACGGTTACACAGAATTATTTATATTTTTATATAAAACTATTGAAGTTTTTACATTCATCCACAAGGATTGAAAGTAGGATCATCCTTATTTAATAATATACCCAGAAGGTTTTATCATGACTTCGAAGTGAGTTGGGTCTTTTTAATTTAAAAGCAGGTACCAAGCAGTAGCAGGAAGACTTGGCCAGGTGTCCCCAGAGGTATTTCACATGAAAGACATTGCGACTACACCATAATTTAAGTGTGCCAGCCACCATTAATGAACACTATTATTCTTCGGTTGGAAAGGGATACAAATTTACTATCTTTTGATAATGAGAATGAAGGCACAAATAAAGTAGGCCTCCACAGCCTTACAATACAAAACTTATAAAGTTGATTTATATTAGTTATTGATCAGATTTTAATAAGTGCATTGTTATACAAATTTTCCTTTTTTATCGTAAAGGCTATTATAAATATTAGGCATATATTAATGAAAATCAATGTGTTCCATTTTAAATTATTGAAAAAAAAAATTACAAAAATAGGAATAAATTTGAAAACGTTGAATAGTTTGGCTCAATTTCGAATAAAACAAAATAATTAATTATATTGACCAACAATGGAATTAAGTTTAGTAATCTGAGATAGAATTAAAAATTTAGTAATCTAATTTTTAACTTAAAATATTGACGGATCAACTAGAATTGAATCCTTAAATCTTGTGAGATTATGAATTCAAATTACCATTATACAAAAAAAGCACTTTGAAGAAGTATTGATTTAAAATTATTGAAAAGAAGCATTTATTTGAAAATATGAATATATTAAAAAAAACAATTATTATATTTCTGTTGAAAAAGTTTGTCGGAATATTTTTTGTTAATTTTTGAGACTCTTAATAAATATTCAAGAAATTTTAATTATTTAATTCAAGTTAAATATAAGTTAGGCTATATAGGAAAATTTGGATCCTAAGAGGTATATTAATGTCATTAATTAAATATTCTAGTTTAATAGTCCTAAACTAAGTAATTTTGTTCTTGCTTAGGTCTTTGAATAAATTCACAACATTTCTTTTTTACGGTATTGAAGTGGATTTTTGAAGTTCTTTATTACATAATACTCTTTATTATCAATCAATTTACATTGAATTATTTATTAGTTCTAATTTATTTAAATCTTGTAATAATACAGTAAATCTTTAGTTAGACCATTTATATAATTGTACCACAGTAAAATAATTTTTTATTGCTGATTATTTGCTCACTGTCTGCATCTTGTTCAATAGTCAACTGGACACAAGTAAGGATAAAAATCGGTACCATTTATTTTATCTCTTAAGCAAAGGTGCAGCTCTAAAGGAAATCATTTTGCTGATAATTTTGTTTTCTAACTGTGGGCAGTGGATGACTAAAGGCTTGAAATTGCTACTCTGCTATCGTTACCCAAAGTGAACTTGTGAACCAATTCACGGGGGCGAGAAATTTTACCCACGTCACATCACCACAAACCCGTTAATAGGGTTGGCCACATTTATTCATCATCA
This sequence comes from Latrodectus geometricus, assembly GCA_026290005.1. NCBI lineage: Eukaryota > Metazoa > Arthropoda > Arachnida > Araneae > Theridiidae > Latrodectus > Latrodectus geometricus. The sequence continues at coordinate 44,819 of JAPDSC010103010.1, forward strand.
CAGAAGAAAATACAAGGAAACACAGAGTAAAAGAATGTCCATGCCCGGCCTGAGATTCGAACTTGGGACCAACGGCATAGGTCAGGAATATTAAATACTCTGCCCTCTGTGAGCTTTGGTGATAAATAGAATGCGATGTTAAATTTAAGTTTGAGTCAAGGTGGATCTTTGACGCTAACTAATATCAATGTTTTTGTTAATAGTTGCAATATTTGCCAAGCAATGAACTCAAAAATACTAATGTAAAGAACTTATATTTTTTCATTTTTTGGTTCAGAATATTCTGTGTTTTATTCACAACATCATTACAAAATATATATTTTGTTATCTTTCATTTTACTACAACTGTTTATATTCATTCAGACAGAGAGTAATCAGTTCAACAATAGTAATTCTAACCTTTGTTATTTTATTTGCCAGACCATTGCCAAAAATATCCAGTGTTTCTAAATCTATTTAAGGGCACATTAATCTGATTTCTTATTATCGGAAACATTTTTTACAAGAAAAGATTTGAGAAATTTCATTACATAATATATTAATAAATGACAAAATAACAACTTGAGAGTCAATAAGACACAATACTGAGTTTAAGAGGTTTGTTTTCCAATCACATTATACAGCTACTTTATTGTCTTCAAAATTGCAATATTTCGATACAAAGCAAATAATGCAGAGTGAATTCCAAATCCAGCAATTTTACATCATTTTCTGCTAAGCCATCAATACAAACATCGATTCATTTATGAGGGATGCACCGATTGTGTGTAATAACCCCAGCAATATTTCTTTGAATACTTTTAAAAGAGAATTTTTTGGCATTTGTATATAGATCCATGTAACGCTCTAGCATGGACAAATTTCAAATGGTATTTGGAAATGACTCTCAAAAAACCATTAAATTTCAGAATTTTAGTACATGATATTAAGATGATTTTATTATGGGACTGAAATGCAAAATTGTATTTTAATTCTGTGAATACTCCAATATTTAAGAAATTGTGTTCTATTTATAAAACTATAATCAAGATAGAATCCAGAATGGTTTCAGTTTCTTTAATATTTTATCCACAACAGATTATGCATGTGTTTTTATCGTCAATCATATTTATAATTTTATGGAAAAGGGCAGAGTAATTCGTAAAAAATATAAACTTTAGAAATTAATTAAATTTTACCTATCATTAATTTTTTATTATCATTTTGCATCTTTACGGTAACAAAAATGCGTTTACATGAAGCCTATAAAGAATAGTAAACTTAAGAAAATAAATTCTGTACTAATTAAGAAAATATTTTCTAAAACTAATTTATTTCATTCAAGATAATTTCTTTTTTAATTGTTAACATTTTTATATAAAAATTCTAAGTATAAAATGTTTAATAAAATAATATCAAAAATATTGAAAAAAATCATTTTTTAAATATTTAAAAAATAATAATGTTTTTAAATAACAACAAATGGCAAGAAATCTATAGTATTTGAATACTATGTAGATAATTTTGGAATTTAACAATAAATGCTTGATAATTCTATAAAAACTGAGAACAATCACCATAAATATACATAGTAAATCACTTTCTGTTCACAAATATTTTTTAGTGTCATGTTTATTTTATATTATCTAGAAGTTTATCATTGTTATAAAGTATAAGCTGTAGAAAACAAGCATAATATTGTGCAAAATGCAAGAAAAATATAGGAAACATTTTTAATTTAACTTTTTAGAATGGTAAAAGCGTCACAAAATAAAAAACAATGTGCATAAAGTATATGTATGGTATTAGTATGGAGTGATTGCGAAAAAAGACCGATCATGTGTATTTATTGCAAAATTTAAATCAAGCTTTTTTTTCCATATTGAATTCTTTTTTCGTAATTACGCTTTCATCATCGTTTATCGCTACCACTTCTGAGTTTCATGTATCAAATAATTTCTAATGTAGGTATGGTGAAGAAAAGCCTTTTGATTAAGTGTTGCCCATAAGTGCATTATCAAACTAATTTTGATGTAAATTGAGATGTAAATTATGACAAAAACCAAATACGTTTGTATTCAAACTAATTCATTCATGAAAGTAGATTTTTTTAAACATATTTAGTCGTTTCTTGGGCAGTAGAAAAGCAAAAGATGGAATTAATTTTTCATAATTCAGAAAATTGTAACTAAACGTATGAAATTACTTTTTTGAATGAAACTTTTCTTTTTACTTGAAATTACATTAAAAAACCTTTTGGAATACTTATTTTCTCTAATTGAAAAGACAATTTCTTTTTTAAAAAAATTATATATAAATGCACTTCTTTCTATCATCTTTATTATTCGAATATAATCAGAAATTATGTGTATGTAATAAACTAATAAGAGGCTAAAAAAATAATGTAGTAATTTTTTTATTGCTTATACGTTAATTTTCTAAAATAATTAATCTTGCTTAACGTACATATAATAAAGACTTTTCGAACAGATATTTTGATTGTAATGAAGAACTTTGATTGCAATATGCAATGTCACTATAAATTTTAAATAAAGAATTAGAACAATTTTAGTTTGAAAACCGAAATATGAATTTAAAGCTACATACCGAAAAAATGAGCTCCGAATAAGAGCGAACAAATTGCTGATACACTTTTATTTTATGCCATTAAATTATTTTCTTTTTCATTCAGATTTCAATATTTATTGACAAGTTTTCAATTTCATGAAAAAGTTGTTAAAAATAAATATTTCTTATTCAAGTGATGGCATTTTTTAGTTTAGTACATATTACTGTATTATTTCCACGAAATAATTATAAATTCAAAATGAATGATGTAAAATATTTTTGAATATCTTAAATTAAGAAAATATCCATAATATTTTCTATTATGGGCTCATTTTATAATGGTCTATATATAATAAATAGCTTATCTATTTTATTATGTATAACTCATACTAAATTAGGAAAAATATGCTTTTCTTTATTATTAGTTGTGAAATTAGTTAAAACAAAATAAGTTTAGCTCTTGAAAATAAAAATTATTCCTTTGGAAAATTAAATATATTTTTAAAGAGATATATATTATATATTATATAAAATAGATATATATTATTTATTAAATATATTTTTTTAAAATTTAAATCCATTATTTAAAATTCAATTCAATATTGCAAATTGCTTTTGGTAAAAGTTCTAACTTTAAAATTTTAATAATCATACATTTTTCAAAATATTGTCCTAGCTTTTAAATTATTTTAAAGTTTTTACTTGTAAAGTTTTGAAAATCTAGAGTTTCAAATACTATTTATTCACTTACAAATATTATTATGTTTAAGTAAACTCTATAAAAATATTAAAGAAATACAGTGAATTTAGAATACCTTTGTTAGAAATTTTTCTTTACATTTTCATCAATCAACTTTTAAAAATGCATTCTTCATCAATAGATAATGTAATTTGTATACAGTAATAAGCAATAAAAACAGATTAAAATTGTTAGAATGTATTTTCCATGAGAATTTGGTTTTAAATGCTGAGAATTTGTTTTGCTTATGTTTTGAAATTGTTGCATATTTTCACCTCAAAATTTAATTAGTAGTTTTAGGTTTTGTGGAAGAACAATGCAAATTAATATAAAAGTAAAGTAAAGCATACAAAAATATTGCATTTTTCTATTAAGTATACGTTTTGATTAAAATATCGAATGAGTTTCACACTCATACAATTTTTTTGAACATAGAAAATTTTCTTTAAAATACTTACAAAGTGGGACATCATTTGGTATTTAACTAATCAATAGTGAATTCTAATATCTCTGGAAGTTACCTTAAATTATATTTTATAATGATTTTTAGCTTTTTGTTACATAAAAATGTATCAACTTCATCTAATAGTATTAGGATTTTATGATATAACATATCATTTGTAGAAGAAAATGTTTTTATTGAGAAATACATATTACGTATGTTAATGCAGAAAACCTTTCAAAACTACTTCTTAAATTTGTATTAGAATTTATTTTTGAGTAAATAATTTATCAATAAGATAAAAATAACATTTTATTCAAATAACAATATAAATATCATAATTATTTATTATTTTATTAATAACTTATGCTTATACAAAATTCATGCTATAAAAAATTGATTTAAACAGAAATAGATTTTTGAGAAGATTAGATTAATTTTATATTTACTGATAACGGATGAAACATTTTAGTATATTTAGAAAATGTATTTATATATTCAATTACAATCAATTATTAATGGAAAAAGAAAGAATTTGTTTCATTTGCAATTTGGTACTTACTCTATCTTATCAACATGAGGTTATTTTGTTTTGAATATTTGTTTCTCTTTTCTTACCACAAGTTATGAAATAATATATATAACACTGTTATAAATTCGCATTTAGTTATCGTTAATTGTCAACTCAGAAAAGTTTGAAGAAAGATTTGCCACTTTGGAAAAATATATTGGCTTTAAGACAAATATCGAACGCAATGGCAATAAATCTTTATACAAAGCCCACACTTTAATTTTTTTTATTTATGATTGCCTCCTAATAATTGATTTCGTAGTAATTAATGACATCATAAATAATCGTTAAGAAATGTACTAAAATCTTGTGAATCTTTTAGAAATTCAATCAAATTGAAGGAATATTTATTAATAGACATAAATATTGCATCTATAATTTATTCATTGCTTATAACTATAAACTTTTAGTGTGATTTTTTTATCAGTTTAATAACAATGAAAATAAATTATAAAATAGAAAGTCAGACTAAAACAAAAATAAGTCAAATCTTGAACTTCTTGATATATATAACAAAACAATCGTTTTTCAATGCATCCTGTCAAATATGGGAATAGATGGGAACGGAATGTCAGATTCACTAGTCAAGACAAGAATATTTGAGCCACAGACTTCAAATGGCTTCCTTCAGAGTCACATAAAAAGCATATGTTTAAAAAATTAATGGATAATTTTAAATTTAACAAGGTAGCAAAATCAATAGGAAAACTCTGGGCTTATATTCATTACCCTTGGAAAAGTTTTATTTCGAAAGAGGTTGTCACAAATTTAAGACTGCAGATAGGCTATGTTTGCTTGACACATAATTTAAATAAAATATACATCACTTCATCTACTTTATACCAACTTTGTAATTCGGGCACTATGGATGGATAACATCTTATATGCCCAAAATTAGATAAATACTGGTAACTGGTATGAGATAAGACAAATATACTGGAATGACATAATTTTCATATGCCTCTTTTAAAGACTACAATTTTTGTGTTTTACAATAAAGCTAAATGTAACATTATATATAT
>JAPDSC010103010.1:51333-70692 GCA_026290005.1 Latrodectus geometricus
ATATATATCGATGAGATTTAATTCACTTACATTTTCATATAATTAAAGAATCATCAAGTCTCCGCTCAAGTCTGCTGTATCGTGGTATTTTTATATGTATTTCAGAAATGATAATCCATATTGAAATCATTTTCAAAGTCTATTTTACTTTTAAATTGATCGCACTAGCTCCTGTAATTGCTGATATGTGAAGTTCATTGTGGCTCAGGAAATTGAAAAGAGAATATATATTTCTTGCATGTTAAATCTCTTCAATATATAATTTATAATGTTTAAGAAATATTTTAATGTATTTTTTTATTTCACAGGTAAGCAAAAATGCTCAAGCTTTTCTACCAAGCGTATTAAAATAAATAATCATTTGCATTCCTTAAGTAAATAAGTATTTTTCTCCTGAAATATTTGGAATGTTACTTACATTTTTAAAAATATTTTATGTATTTATAGTTATAAATTCTGAATTTCCATTCTATAATCTATTGTTTATTATTAATATTTATTAGGCACCTAAGTCATTTTGAATATCTTCCAACTAAATAAACATTTTGAAATTTGAAAATATAAAAAAAAAAATATTTGCTGAAATGTTAATATTTGTTAACAAAAATCTGCAATTTTTGAAACAGCATAATTTTTTACACCATAAGCTAGATTGTTCTTGTTGTTTTTGCATTGTCACTGAATAAAGTGAGGTTGATATCATTGAATAAGCACTTAAATTTGTGCATATCGTGATTGAGAATGCAGTCAGTTAAGAGTTATAAAGAATATCAGTCGTTATCCCTCTCGCATACTCATCAATCGTAAAACGTACCTTAGTGAAGAGAATTGGAAGAGTCTACGGAGCTCTTTCTGTGTTGTTTGTTTTACAATTTCTTTCAAGTCACCAAATTTGGAGATAATGCTATGAATGAAAGTACGGCTGGGCATTAGTTTCACAAATTCGGAAAAGGAGATTTCTCCCTTTGCGATGAAGCTCGCAGTTGACGACCACAAGTCAATAGTTAAACATTTAGGGAACATTCCAGGCAATTTAGCGAATCTGGTGAAATGGTTAGACTACAACTGCATCGCATTAGTAAAAAGTACGGGCAGATCAAGTGGGTTCCTAACATGCTGTTGGAAGTCTATAAACAACAATGAATGATAGCCTGTTTATCGTGATTTTCTCGTCAACATAGCGCATCTATTTTCAATCATGTGCGGTCTACTGACGAAAAGTGGGTACTGTATTATAATACCAAGCGTTCCAAGCATTTTCTGCCACCCCAGAAAAATGTCCCTCACAGCTCAAAGCCACTTATGCATGTAGGCAAGATAATTGCTTTGTATCGAGTGGACTAGTCTTCAAGTGGTTCACTATCAGCTGCTACCAAATGAACAAATGGTCACTGTAAACCGGCAATTGGAATGTGTGCAACAACTATTGTAACCAAAGCAGTCAACAAGGTTAATCGTAAAAGTGTACTTTTCTTTGCTGATAACGTAAGACCAACTGCTAAGGTTTCACAATTGGTCTGTAATAATATTCAATTATTTGATTTGGAGACTTTATGACCTCTTCCTTACTCATTCGAACTTACACAATTAGATTACCAACTCTTCTATTCCCTGAAAATCATCTTTGTGTAAATCTTCTTCACCAATGAACACAGACTTGCGCCAAAACATCACTAATTTTTTTGAATCCAAAACCACTGAATTCTAATGCAGGAGAATTGCTCAACGGATGACACATTGGCAGAGGGTACTGGGTGCCAATAGTGATTCTTTCAAATACTAAGAATAGGCTAAATAATTTTTAGGCCATTTTCTTTTTGGTCATTAAAAAAGAAGAGAACGTTCTTGCAAACCTTGTATTTTGGGTTGCTTATATAAATGTTCCCTGTCTGTATGAGAAGACTTCAGGAAAATATTTTGATGAATGCCTATGCCAATTTCACATCTTCATTCAAACATATACGTAGAATAATTTTATGTTCTTCTATACACACCATGATATTTAAAATCAATCTATTATTATTTTCATTAATCTTTTCTGGGATTATATGAACTGATTAATCAGCTAAAACTTTTCTAAAAGAACTTTAAAAGATAGAAAGAAGAAAAAGTATGGGAATGAAAATTTTAATTTTCTTTAACAAGGATTACCTTATCTTGTTTACATCATAAAATGCCTCAAACAATGGAGAGAAAAAAACTTCATATCGATTATAATAACTAGAAGAAAAGAAATAATCAATTGAAGAAATAAGCATATAAAACAGTTTCAAGTAGTTCAAGTACAATAAATAGTTAAACAAAATATATCATTTATAGGTCCTTATTACTATCTGAGGGATCTATTTCATATATAATTTTCAGAATTATTTTTTATATCCTTTATCCTATAAATGTTTCTAAAATTTTATTTGAAAAAAATACATAACTATATAGCTATCTTTTTTCAAATTATTCAACATAATTATTATATTTATATAATAGAAATGAAATATAAAAATAGAGCTTTGAAAAACTTTTTATATTTCATTTCTGTTATATAAATAATAACTAGAAAAAAATAACTATAAAACTTTTTATATGAATCATCTATGTTAAAAGTAGTGGTTAAATAAATCTTAGTATAATTCGAATGAATTAAACATAAAAATTTTTTAACTGTAGTCTTACTCTTAAGAACAATGTTCGAAAACAAATTGAATATAAAGTTAATTTATATTTATTATTTCACCTAACTGATATATTAAAATTCTAGCTGTTCTAACACCGCAGATTGTGGCACTTATCATTTTAATCATTTAAAATACTTGCATCTTAGTGGATGAAATATTATTAATGATTAAAATTAATTCTCATGCTTCGTTGAATCTCATGAAAAAGGATCATAGAATATATATCTAAAATAGTTTTTTTTTAATTTGCCCAAAAGATTTTGAGACTTTTAAAAAAGTTATATTAAAAAATATTGAAAATTCATGTCTTAAATATTTTACTTTTAATTAATTGTGTGCTGAAAAAAAAGATGAAACAGAAGGGCCACCCAAACATTGAAGCTCTTACAGAAATCCCAAAAACATCTATTTTCAGTTTAATCTTCATTAAAAATTATATTATTAAACTTCATTAAAAATTATAAACTATTTTAACTTCTTAATTTTACTCGTAAATTTTCTTATTTCTTTTGGCAACCATATTCTTCTGTAATTAATATATATTCTTCTATATTTAATATATATTTTTAATTTATTTCTTTGCCTATTATTCATTGTATTTCTTTGCTTATATTTCAATTCATTACTTTGAATCCATTTATTTCAATTCTGATATAGTTGCATTTTCTTCTTACACAGACACACTTCGTAGTATTCCTCTGAAGTCTGTAAGACGAAAATTTTTATACTTTTAACTTTCGTGCTTGTCAAAAAAGAATGTCCTATTTGCATAGCGGACGTAATTCCTCCTGATGAACACGTGGTCCTTATGCCTTTTCCCTATTTATATTTGTATTATATTATTTTTCTTAATTTCATCTCATTGGTATTAAATTGTATAGTTTCTTCTTTGATTTATCTATGATTTCTTCTTTGATTTCAAATTACATCTTTTATAATTTATATAAGCAATTCTATCAATAGCTGGCTTTTGAGCTGGTTTGATGGCTTATAATGTTCGTTTCCTGATATTGCATTTGCTTTCTATATATATATATATATATATATATATAATATAAAGCAATAAATACAATGTTTAGAAAAATCAAATACAATTTTAATCAATAAATAAGTATTATAGACAATCATACCAGCGCAAAAGCATCTATTGTGTGAAATGCCGATATAAATTAAGTAAGATATATTTAATAGATAAAGATAAAACAAATAACAAACTATGTAATTTAATATCAATAAGACAAAACCAAGAAAAATAATGTATTATAATTAAGGAAAAAGCATAGGGACCACGTCTTCATCTGGAGGGAGATGGTCAGTTATGCAAAACATACACCCTTTTCTGACAAACACGAAAGACAAAGGTCTGAAAATATTCATGTTACTCCCCCGAAGAATGTCTATATAAGAAGAAAATACTACGATATCAGAATTTAAATAAAAGGATAATAATTAATAATACATTGAAAAATAAGGAAAACAATACATAGGCAAAGAAATACAATGAGAAAAATATATTAAATACAGAAGAATATATCAAACAAAGAAGAATATATATCAAATACAGAAGAATATGATTGCCAAAAGTAATAAGAAAAAAAATTTTTTACAAGTTAAATTAAGAAATTAAAGTAGTTTAAAATGTTTAATGTAGATTAAATATTAAAGTACAATGAAAATGAAAGTAGGTGTTTTCGGTATTCTTTTAAGAACTTCAATGCTTGGGTGGCCCTTCTGTAGTTATAAAAACTATGTATTACTTCCATCTTATAAGCGATCCCCTTACTTCCTACATATTTTAAAAGAAAATTAACAATAAAATCTTTGTTTTTAAGTTGATTAATTAAGCGATTAACTTGTTTTTCTATAAATTTTAGATTGTTGCAAATATGATATTTGTGTTTTAATTCATTAAGTACTACATTTCTGTGAATTTTTAAAGAGATGTTGCATTTCCAATAAGTTAGTTTATTATAAAAATTAGTTTACAATAAATTATTCTAAAATTAATATGATATATATATATATATATATATATATATATATATATATATATATATTGTAGATAATTGTCAACAAACCTCTTGAACACATTGGGGATGGAATAACGTGCAATCACAGAGGCTCAAGCAGCTTGAATTGAAAGCTGTTGATATACTGGATATTTAGTTTCAAAAGATTTTCTCTATACCCTCATACATGTAAGAGACTTAATACAACTGAAGACGAGATACATCAAAATTATGTGTAAGCTTTTGTGTTGTACAGTAAGTCATGTTAGGTGCGTGAATCATTGATTCCTAAATTCCTTGTTTATTATTGTATGTCAAACAGTTTGCACGCTAACACTTGTTGACACCTTGCACTAAAATATACAGCCATTTCAAATCTAGTTGATGTCTATCTTAATTGATTTAGTTTGTTAAATTTTCCTTCATTTTATTTTTCTTTAAATTTTCTCTGATGCAGTCTGAGATTCCATTTTGTAGGGTAGTTTTTATTCATTATATGTCTATGAAATGATATTATAAAAGGATTCTATTTTTATACTGCTTCTTAGATACCATGTCTCATCTTTCATGCATGCCATGTTCAAAAATCCATAAATCTTGTTCATTTGAAATTGTGTTAGCAGAATGCAGTCCTAATTTTTTTTAGTCAATTACTCGCTTAAAAGACGCTTTTAACTACAATTTTTGTTACAACTACGTTGTTTTCTATATATTTTCATTATGTGCATATGAAGAATGTACCAAAATGTGTACATATGACTGTCAGTCTTGGAGATATATTAATTCATCAGCAAAATTTCATTAATTAAAGTAAGTGTTTATTTTAGAGTGTTTAAGAATTGTTTTATTTAAAATGCCATATAGGTGTTGCCGAATAATTAAGAGGTAACAAAATTCATTAAATCAGATGAACAATTTTTTGTTATTTTTTATTTTAATTGTATGTTTTGAAAGCTAGAGTTTTGAATTTTAATCCATGAATTCAAGCTCATAAATACGTAGTTCAGATATTCAATTGGAACTAACAAAATGTATTATTTGATATCCAAGGAATATGAAAAATCCTATTCAATATTTTTTGATTTGTTAACTAATATGATATTTTGAAGATTTATGTTTTATTCTTTTTGCAAAGTTGAAGTTTTTCAAAATAATGACAGAGCAAGCAATTTTTGTAAAATTTCATTTCTGAAATATTTAATAACGTAACATGTCGATTTTAGTATATATCTTCTATGTCTACTTTTGAGTTTGTAGGTATTACATATTTTGATTGAAAAATTAGGGCTAAAATATGTAACTTTTCTACTTTGTTTCAATCTTTAGTATTTTTTTTAAAAAAATTCACCTCAGTACTTGTTTTTTCACTTTTATACTTTTATTTGTTTTCTTCAGACTTTTTGGAATAGTATAGGCTTATTACAAACTGAAGCTGAGGTGTCTTGTCATCCCAACAACAGAAGAGGAAATGCTAGTAAACTGCTAAAGGTATGTGTTGAGTTTTATTTATGGCTTCAATTCCAACCCTTGGAATCAGAACATATATCTGCCCACTATCTTGGAGTGGAAAAAGTGTTTCTAGTTCAATTTCAACCACTAGAATAGAAGAAAGGCTGTCAAATCCAACCCTAGGAAAAAAGAAGCATGTGTTTTGATTTTTAACCCCTAAACCTGCTATCCCGACTTAACTCGGGCAAAAAATTCTGTGCGTTTACCGGCTATCCCGAGCCCCTTGGTAAGGTCAACTGGTTTCACTGCAATGCTTCAAGTTCAACCCCCCCAGAATTGACGGATTGCCGTGAAATCGCAATTTGGGAACTCGCTTACTCAATGGTTACGGTTGATTTAACTAACGCGAGCGTAAATTCAAAGAGCTGAGAAAATTTTCAGTATCCCCTGCTTCAAGGAAGCAACAACTTTATTATCACGTTTTATTTTTCTATATTTATTCTCATTTAGATTTTGAAAGTTAAAGACTGTCTAATTATTGCGAATTATAAGCAATGTATATAAAACTTATTTTCACTTTTCGATCAAATTTATTTTTAAATTATTAACATTTCTTAGTTTTTTGTAATTAATATATATGTGACTTCGACTTCGCAACAAGGTTAAAATATAAGGAATCTATATTATTTAATTTATTCAAAAATATAAAATTTTAAGAAGATAGAAAAATTTTTTTAAAATTAGAATTATTAAGATAAGTAATTAATTAAATGTTTATTTTTCTTTTTTAACTTTATAAGCGAATTTAGTATTTCAAACAATTCTGCAATGATTTTTTTTTTACTTGGTTCTTTTATATTTACATTTTATTAAAATTAGATTATATATTTTGTTCTGTGAATAACTTAATCCTTGTCATCTCTCAGGTTTTAATTAATTCCCCATTATACTTAATTTTAATTCAAAAAATGAATATGTTCGCAGAATTATCATTAAAAGCTTATATATTTTCATAAATGATCGAAAAAAATGGAGAATCTTTATCTTAATCTTCGGTTTTAAAAATAGGTATTTATGTAAATAAAACAATAAAGCTTACATTACTTTTTGTTGAACGATAAAAAATAGCATTGCAAAATCGACAATCCTCTCATACTTGATTTTAAAGTGAATGGTTAAATATATAAAATTTTAACATTCAAATGTAATTAATATATTTAAATTTTTCTTCAGAATGAAATTATTTTCATAGAAAAATAATACTTATGGAACTATTTCATAATATACTGATACATTTATAAGAAAATGAAAATTAGATTTTGGCATGAATTATACATTTACTGACGACATTTACAAATATTATAAATGAAGATATTTGGAAACCCATGCTTTAATTTACTTACAAAGTTTATTAATTATTATAATTATAACAACCAATGAAAAATATTGAAATAAAACACACAAGAGATATAAAACGGTTAAAAAAAAATCTTAACAAGATAAAATTAATTTTATTTTTGTGTTATAACATCTTGTTAATAATTTTTTGTTTGGAATCAAATAATCAGATTTAAAAAGTAGGATTTTAAAACAATATTAATTTTCTAAAATGTACAGAATTTTCACCTTTTTTTTAAGGTGATTTATATTTACCTCTATTATGATTATTTTTTCTTCTGTGTAATGAAGATAATTTGTAAACTAGTGGTCAAATTAGAAAACTATTTAGACGCCATATTTTAATACATATAAATTTAATTTTTCAAGTTAAGATAATTGTAAAATCCTTTTTTATCAATTTATAGTTTATGTGCAGAATTTTTGGTAGTAAATAAAATCTTTAAAGTAAATCATGTGCGTTATATTTTTTGGACACTTTCTTTCAATCATTTTCTAAATTTACAACTTGTAATCATTTTCCTTTTAAAGCAGTTATTGTCAGTGAAGAGAAAATATTTAATGTAGAACTAATATGAATATGTGAAAAAATATGATATTGATATATTCCATATTAAATATTTAATTATTAGAATACTATTGTAAATAATAGAGTTAAAAATTCCCTGTTTATATTTCTGCTTTTATTCTCAATTTGAAAAAGAAATTTTTAGAGAGACAAACTATTTTTAATATTTGTGAAAAAAAATTCAAGAAATATTAAAAAATATAATTCAGAAAGATATTTACAACATGGATTTTCGTACGGAATGATATTTTTGTGTAATTAGAAACAGAAATCCTTTGGTACTAGGAATAAAATATGAAAAATTTACAATCACAAAATTTTTCACCAAAAGTTCAACTGAAGTCAGTAACATATTAAATACTCTGGAGTCTATTGTTAGGCAATTATGTTAGCCTTTTAAATATTTTTTTAAATTATTAAAAATATACAATTTTGTCAATGTTTTTTAGTTTCTATGTATTAAAGCAACAGAACCATTTATTTTAATGATTTTGAAAATTATTTCATGATTTTAGTGTTGATTATGAAAAGTTTCTGCAATGAGTAAAAACCAATAATAATTAGATAGCAAATTAACAATTTTTACAGCTGTTCAAAATCATCACTTATCAGGGTATATCAGGTATATCAGGTTCAAAATCAAAGTATAACTTATCAGGGAAACTACAAAAATAGTTTTTTTTTTTTAAATAAATGAAATAAATTAAAATACAGAGATAAAAATTTTCAAAATAATTTAATGAAATTCATATTTAATAAAAATTTTTAATAGAGACATGTTGAGAATTTCGCGCAGAACATACAAAAGTAAACTATTGGCACATTTTGATTACTTCAGCTAACACCGATTGATGGACTTCCTGACTGTAAGTCATTAAAATGCGTTTATTGTGAGGTGGTCTAGAGTAAAGCGGAAATACGTCTCATCAATAATTAGAGGCTTTTGTATTTTTGACAAGCTCTAAAGGGGGAAAAACTTGCATTGCAGTGAAAGCCAAAACTATGTTGCCACCACGAAGCAAAAATGAAACACCTTCTTCACCGAACCCCAGACGGTTAAGGGGTTAAAGCCCAAAGATTAGACTATCTATAAAGCATCAGTGGCTTAAATTCACAATATCAAGATGCGATGCATTAGAACACATCAGCGATGTACCTCTTTTCGTTCTGCCTTAAATCTAGGAACGAACTTTTCTCATTTAGAAATGAATGTTTTGCTTGGCATTATCTTCCAAACCAGAGCAGTTCCATCTGCATTAAATACTTGAACAGGTTTGCGTCCTCCATTAGCTGCTAGGTTTGCAAATTCCTTTGGATATCATTCTGCTTCAGCAGTGTCTGCAGATGCTGCTTCTCTAATGATTTAATGTTATGCAATGATTGTATCACCTTAAATTTATTGAACCAACCTTCTGATGCTTTAAATCCTTCCTCTGTACATTCTCCAATACAACTTCTATCAGGTTCTTTAAAATGAGTGTAAACAAGCTTTGCCTTCTCACGTACCATTGTATCACTCAGGGGCACCATTGTTTAGTTGTAGTCTTCGATCCATAATGACAACACCCTTTCAATTTTTTTTTCTACTCCTGGATCACGAACAGTTTTCACCGACAATGAAGTTGCAACTACAGATGACTTTATTTCCTTTTCGGATTTTTTTTATGGATCCTACAGTTGGTTCGTTGGCATTGAATGAGCGTAATATGGATACAAATGACTCTCCAACGCGTAAACGATCAATCATTTCTAATTTCACTTTAAGCATAGTTAAGTAACAAAAATGTTTTTCGTGTTGAAACTCTTTACACATTTTTAGTTTACATTATAAATTAGAAAAAGAGTGGTAAAGACGTGTTATTCGATCACAATTTTTGTAACGAATGTGAAAGATGAAACAATAAAACACGTAAAGCGGCTTTTACCATAGAATGAAACAGAAATATTTAAAAATATACTTTATCCATTAAGCAATAAGGTTGCTCTCATTCTATTTGTTTACATTCTTTAAAACAGCAATTGCAGTGAAGGCGGCTTAAGACAAATTCCTCGGTGATATCATTTAACAACATAATTTAGGAAAAGTTTTAATGCGATCTCTTTTACTTTTTATTAGTCCATTTGATAGCATTTACAAAGTACATTGGTCTGGATACCAATTGAAATCATTTTATTATTATGTATGTACTTATTAGATCCAAGAATAAAGAAATTTTGAAACGTGAATAAGGAAATTTTACTGCATTGAATTTTATATTATGTTTTAATACAATATTAGCTAGAAATATTTTAAATCAAATATTACTTGATTGTCCCAGCCATGTGATATATTTTATGTGCATAATAATGATAAGTTACTTCTCTTTACTTTTGTTATGTAAATTTTTGTGCTGAGAACAAAAATTAATTTATTAAATATTAAAATTTCATGTGGAGTAAAAGCATAATGCTTATTCATAGTTAGTATTTGGATTTTTGTTAGAGAAGAGTCAATTTAAGTTTAGACTATCTATTCACTAGGTCATTCTTAAGGAAAGGTAAGAAGCAAGAATTGTTAGTTTTAGCTTCAGAGATTGAAGTAAATGTTGACTCATATTACTCGAGTATACCGATTAAACAAGCAATTACCAAGAGCCCTAATTATGAAGAGGAATTTGTCAAAGAATCCTCTCTTCCTATAATTGAAAAAATGAAAAGAAAAAAAAAACAGAATGAGAAAGCTGAAGAGGAGAGGAGAAACTCAAAAACGTAGAAGAAAAGCTCAAATAGAAACTGAGAAACGGAGGAAAGAAGCAGAAAGGGAACATGAGTTAGAAAAGCTCAGATTAGAAGCTCAGTTGAAACTGACAAATGGATCCCACAGTGAAAATGGCCAACATTCTCATATAGACCTTCAGGGACTGATCTATAAATATCATGTCAAATAAGATAATAGTCTATATGTAATTATTTTTTAACGCCAGCATGTCATGCTCAAACACCTAAAGAGTTGTAGATTTCATATTTGTTAGGCTTATTGACACATGAAATTACACAAATAACTGTACATGAATCTAGAGAAGAAGCATAGAATTATTATTATGTAAAAGAAGTTTTATTTAAAAGATTTAAATTGACCCCAGAGAAGTTTAGACAACTGTTCTTGAAACATCAAAAGGAAAATGGCGTTACTTGGATTGATTATTATCATAAACTTAGTAATTATTTTTTGGGATGGGTCAATGGTCTTAAAGTTTATACTTTTGAAAAGTTAATAGATTTAATTATAACAGACTAGATTAAAAAGAGAGATACACAGGAATTTAATAAATTATATTTAGTTGAATGGGGTAGTATTAACAATCCTCTTCATTTTTCAGAGGAAATAGATGAATTTGAAGACATTAAGAAAACAATTAAATTAAAAAATAAGTATAATGTATAGAAAAACAAAACTATTCAGTAGCAGAATAGAAGATCATATAGCCAGGCATGTGAACCGTGATAATAATCTTAGAAATGAAAAATTTAAAACAGAGAAGAGAGATCTTAAAGATAGGTTTAAAGATAAATTTGAAAAAAAGAAGACCACTGAAATGTTTTGAATGTGATTCTCGTGATCATTTGAGACCACGATGCCCTTTTATTAAAAGACAATCACCTAATTCTGTAAATAATGTAGGAGAAGACGTGGTTAAAATTCACTCTAACCTTTTACAATGGTTGGGAAAGTAAATGGAATTAAATGTGAAGTTTTGAGAAATATTGGAGTGACAATGGATAATATCCATTGTCACTCCATCAGTAGGAAGTATGTTATGCCAGATGATATGACTAGAGAACAAGTGTGTGTAAAACAACTCTCAGATTTTGACTCCTACTTGTTTACCAATTCCATAAATTGTGTTGGAATGATAATTTAGAAATCTTATTATGAAGGCTGCTATTATTGAAAATGAAATGATCGTGTTATATATCTATTAGGCAACCGTACAGTTTCATAATTACAAAGAAAAAAAGAAAATGAGAATTTGACTGATCAGATAAATAGTGTGTGTGTGTATGTGCAGACTTTTAATCAGTTACCCTTAGAACAGGAACTGAACATAAACGTAAGCAAGCCAGTAAAAAAATTGAAAAGAATTGCAATGAAGGTGTTGTGGATTAGGAGGAATTCACTGTTTTACCAAAACAACTATCTGATGATCCCTTAGTTTCTTTTCATAAAAAAAATTCAAAGAATGTCGAAGAACAAGTGGAGACCTTAAATCCTAAGAATCTTAAAGAAATAAATTTGAACAAGCTGATAAAGTCCAGCCAGAAGAAGTCAAACAAAACAAATTTTATTATAAAAAATGAACTTTTTTTTTTACAGAAAAGTAGGTTTCTAGGAAAAGAAAATTTTTTATGAGTCACCCCAAAAGCATTCAGAGATAAACTCAAAATAGCTTGTCATGAAGGTACATCTGCTCATCTTGGGGTTACCAAAACAAAAGATAGACTAGTTTAAAATTTTTACTGCCCAAACTGTTTCAAAGAATTAGACAGATTTGCTAAATCCTGTGATCCTTGTCAAAGAGCTTGAAAGGCTGGGAAGAAAAAGAAAGCTTCCATGAGAGTAATACCAATAATGCCTGAGGTTTTAGACAGATAAATATAGATGCTCTAGGTCTTTCGCCAGTCACACTTTCTGGAAAAAAATTATATTCTTATAGCTCTGTGTCGTCCATCGAAATACAAAGATGCTGTAACCCAAGAAGATATACCATCCACATCATTTGAATTACATCAAATGTTTAGCTAAATGAATTTCCCGAAGGAGATCCAACATGAAAAGGAACTTCGTTTATGAGTGATCTAGCAACAAAATGTCTTGAGAGGTTTGAAATAAAAGTTATACATATTTCAGTTGTATCATCCACAAAGTAATCCAGTTGAACAATTTCGCAGAACTATAAAACGAATACTTAAGAGTATTATCTTTAGAATCGTCCCCAGATTGGGAACCGTATATTCATACAGCTTTGTTTGCTTTGTGGACTATTACTCACTAGTCAACAGGATTCAACTCTGCAGAATTAGTTTATGGAAAAAAATTTAGAACACCAATCACACATTCCTCAATAAACATTATTTACAGCCTGAAGAAGAACAAAATTCTGTTGTTGAATGTATTTTAAATCTTTTTAATTGATTAAAATGGTGTCAAAATCTAGCCGTGGAAAAATGGAAGAGTTTCAAGAAAAGCGAAAAATTTATTATGATAGGAATAGAGAATATAAAGAATGAAGCCAAGCGCTTGTGTTGGCGCCTTTTCCTGCGAATAAATTAGCTGTTCAGTCACATGGCCCAAGAACAATTGAGTCAGAAATCTCTGATACTAACTATACTGTTTCCTTACCAAATAAGAAAAAGAAATAACAAATTTATCATGTGAATCTATTAAAGCCCTATTACAATATATCTAATGTTATAAATCTGGTTGAGTTAGACGAAATGAAACATCTTCCAGTTTTAAAAATAGAATTCTCTTTTATTGAAAACAACCCAAATGTTTTTAAATATTATGAATAAATTCAAAAGAATAATTTAGAAGAGAGATTAAATAAAGAAAATATTTGAAATTTAAGTGAATTGCTATGTCAATATTCTGACATTTTCTAATGAGCCTGGATTAACAAATACTGTAAAACAAGATATTGAACTGATTTCAAATAAAACAGTACGTGCTAAACTATGTGGAATATCACCCCGACAAAAAGAAGTTTTGAAAACGGAAATGAATAAAATAATAGCTAACAAAACTATTGAAGCAGGAATGTCAGATTATACTTCACCTATGATATTAGTAGAAGTTCCTGGCATTGATTATAGAAAACAAAGTGAAATTACAAAAACGGAATATTTTTCCCACTTCCTAATATTGAGGAAATGATTAGATTGGAATGGTTTCAAATACTAAATTTATTACCCTAATCAATTTAGCAAAAGGCAATTGGCAGACTTCCCTCAGTCAGAAAGCTCAACAATAAGGGACTTTTGTAACAACAGTTGTTACAGACTGCTTAAAATTCCATTTGACTTAAAGAATGCACCTTTTTTTTTTTTTTTTTTTTTTTTTTTTTTTTTTTTTTTTTTTTTTTTGTAAAGTGAAAACTGAAATGTTAGGTATGGAATCATTTGCAATTATATATTTAAATGGCAATGTCATATTATCATATACTTGGGAATCTAACTATTTAGATGATATTTTTTGGTGAATTGAAAGATCAAAGTTAAAGATCAAACCTTCTAAATGTGTTTTTGTTCAGAAATATGTCAATTACTTGGGTCATATTGTTGGCCAAGGTAAAAGAACTCCATTAGAATTAAAATGAAAAAATTCCACATCCAACTATTAATAGAGAAATTCGTCTTTTTCTAAGTTTGTCAGGATATCATGGAATATATATTCCTAATTATTCCATTATTACAGTTTCCTTGACAGATAAATTAAAAGGAGAATCATGGAAAGAGATGTGTGGTCGGAGGAATGTGAAACGGCTTTTAAGGAGCTGAAAAATAAACCAAGTGATAAACCAGTTTATATGCTCCCGACTATGAAAAATAATTTATATTGCAAACTGTTGCATCAGATGAAGGAATATGTGTTGGATTTTCTCAATTGGATGAAAAAGGTAAAAGAACATCCTATCTTATACCTTAATAGAAATTTACAGAAACCCCCAAAAAGAATAATATACCGTGGATATGGAATGTGCTGCAATCGTCTGGGCAGTAAAAAATTTACAATGCTATTTATACAGTCAAAAATGTAGAACTGAGACTGATCATAACCCATTGGTATGGTTAACTTTAAATGCTTATTCAAAGCCTAGGTTAATGATTTGGGCATTAGCATTACATCCCTTTAATTTTGAATTAATCCATCTAAAGGGGGTTTAATATAGGAATGCTGATGTCCTTAGTAGAATTTGTAAATAGATAATTTTCCGTTTTTATTATTTTGATTTAAGTATTTTCCTTCATACTGTATCTTCTGTATCTTAATACGTTCCAAAATAATTCTAATTTTAATATGATATATCAAAAATAACAGGAACGAATATTTTTTCTTGTTATTTTATAATTTTGTGGTTAAGATTAAAATGTGTTTGGAATTAATTTTTTTCTTTGGGCATTATGAGATACATTTATTCATGTAAAAGTTCTCCCAGAGAAAGAAGGCGTTGTAACTAGAAAAGTGAAGATCAGACAGCGTATGCACGCTAAAATCTGTCGCCTTCCTCTTCCATTCCGATTATGTGCTTTTTTTTTTTTTTTTTTTTTTACTTTTTTTATTAATGGAGAGTTTGTTCTTTGAGAGACATTACATTGGAGGTGTATTTGTGGTGGTGTCCCCCGATTATGAAATAATGTTTGTTAATTTTAAAGTTATATTAAAAATTATGTATATATTAATATTTGTTCTCATCAATAAATTGAATTAATTTAAATTGTCATCATTTGCCTTGCCTCCACGATACCCTACAATCCGTATTTAAAATGAAGTAGTTTACTAACTATGCCATATATAAACAGATTTGAAAGTAAGAAAATTCTGTGTAAATATTGGTTGCTAAATAAATAAAAGCTATACAACTGATATTAAATTTCCAATTTAGATTAAACTTTCTTCATCAATCTTCTGCTAAATTTTTCAAATCATGTAGGTCATGTGTGACTTTATCTAACCATCTTGTGAATGACAAAAATTCCCTTAAAGAAGACAAAAATATTCATATATTTTTGTTTAATTTTTGAGTTTTACATGGAATAACATGAACGATTATTTATATGTTGCACATAGAAGTTTGAGCCAAATTAATGGATGATTAATCTGGAATAACCAATTCTTCTTCTTAATTTGTTTTGCGTACATTTTTGAGTGATATCATATTCCATGTAATTTATATATTAAACGTTCGCCTACATACTTTTGTAACAGATATTGCGAGATGGCATTTAGTGAAAACATATATCTTATGTCTAGTTATTAAATAAATTTTTTTTTATTTTACAAAAAAGTTCCTTTTTATGACTAAAGGAGACTAGTAAACAAATGGATAATTATTTGATTTACAAATTATCTGCTTTATTGATCGTTATCATTATATTTTTCCAATAGCTGTAACAGGGAAGAATATTTATCGGTTTGGATGTGTGTCTCTTTTCCATCGTGTATAAAACATCATCAATCACAATTTGTAGATATCAGCAATTATTTACTATTATTAGCCAAAACTATTGTACTAAGTCAGAAGGGTTGAAAATGTTTTGAAATGCAAGGTGATCATTTTAAAAGAATACGAGTTTGTTCTTGAGTTATCCACATCTACATAAACATGTCTTAAGGCTTATCATAATTACTTTTAATATTCATATATTTAATATGCGGGTATCATGCTTTTTCACCTTCTAAAGGAAAAAAAAATGATTTGGAACAGAAATTCATGTGAATAATTTTATAAATTTATAAATTTTAATCAGGTTCTATGCAATTGATTAAATAAATAACATGCTTTTTTCAACGTTTTCACTTTTTTATATTTTACAAAAATATAAATATCAAGAGATTAGGAACCCTTTTTCACCAAAACCTTGATTTACGAAGTATTCCTTAACATAATTAAGAACATAATTTAAGTTTTTATTTTTATACTCGTCCTATTGGCAATTTCTGCTTGCTTTAGTAAGAAGAAGACATTTAACGCTTGTTAAAACAAACAGATAAATGTTTAAGGGATTCATAATCAGTTTAATTTCCGTAAACTTATGTCTACCAAGGTTACCAGACCATACCGTTAAATCTTTTATGGAGTAATTTCCAAAACAGCATTTTACAGAGAAGTTCTGCGAATATTGATGAATTTAAAAAAATCATTAGTAAAGAAACTTCGTCAACAGTATTAAAAAAATTGTGAAGTAATTTAAAAATGCCTGAAAAGAGTTCATTTTTGCATTTTAAACAAAACTTATTATTTCCACCATTAGTTGTAAGGATTGATAAAGAAAAAAATTGAATTAAATTATGCTTTTTAAAAATAAATTCATCAGAAGATTAACTAACTTGGTGCATATCTATTTCTTTTTTAAATCACAAATAATGTTATAACAGTCCAACAGTCTTGGAAATTTTCTTCTATCTTTAAACGAAGTTCAGAGCATTATACTTCAGTATTGTAACAGTTACTATATTCATCAGATTAAAAATATTGAGAAAAAAAAAAAAAAAAAAAAAAAAAAAAAAAAAAAAAAAAAAAAAACTAATGGAGTATTCTTTAAACTCACAATTTTTTAGGAATTGAAAATTTGACAAGAATGAAATTTTAATTTAAATTGATTTAATTTAATTTATGATATTTCTACATTTTAATAACTTGAACATTGCTAACATGGTATCAAAATTCTTAATGGTTCACATAGATTTCTTACATAAGAAACCGGGAAGACTTTTCAGTCTTGCTGCAAAAAATGAATTTTTGCTCATATATGTATATACATAAAGGTGATTATGAGAAACATTTTAACACGATATCAAAGTTTATCTGGATGAATTTATTTAAAAAAGTACAGCTAAACATTATCCAATCTAAGATTATAAGAAAACTTCAGAACTTTTTCATTAAAATTTGTTAAAACCTTTACCACGATTAAAATTGTTTATTGCTATTGGAACATTTATAAATAATATCTTTTTAAAATTTGTATTTGTTAAAACACTGCTTAAGTGTTCTATTTATGATTTTATTCTAATTCATAATTGTAAAATTCATATACACAGTCAGGAATTATATTTTTAAATAGTATGAGGAAACTTAGTGATTGATATACTATGATTTATAAATTGAAATTATTAAAGATATTAATAATCTATTATCCCTTAAATTGACAGATGTAATTATTTAAAAAATAATAAAAATATTTTTTAACAAAAAAATTATGTTTTTTATATTCCTATGGAAATGGAGAAATATAAATATTGAACAGATAATTTTAGAAAGCAAATTTTGATATCTTTTTAAATAGTAAAATATATATATAATTCAAATTTATTTTACTTTGACTATAAAAATAAAATATATGAATATTTTTCTTTTAGCTTCAAATTTAACGACAACTGCATTAATATTCTGTGAAAAAGAGCATCGAACACAATAATGTAAAATTCGGAGATGTACGCTTTCGAAAGTCATCGCTACGCTGGGGACAACATTAAGATCAAAAATAAAATATTCCTCGTTATAACCAGAATATTTAATACATTATCAGTAAGGGCAACTTTTCGATATGGAGAAACTTTAACGTGACCGCGGTATATTTGATATCAGAACGACATGAGAAAATGGTTGAACTGGAATAACTTGAATTTGATTTATGTGATATGTGAGTTTTACCTAGACTCTTTTCGTCAAACTACTTTTTAAAATTTCCGGCATCAAAATGCATAAATGAATCTTAAAGCTGATGTTTTTATGCTCAGATTGTTGAAGCAACATTAAAATGCAGAGAATCAAATAAATTATATTTCATTATATTAATATATTAGAATTTTCATTTCAGTAAAAATATTTATGATAACATTTTTAATAGTAATAAGCACAAATTTCAATAAACAGGGGAATATAATTTCTAAATTATGTTTAGTTCATACAAAGTTCACTGTCATGGAATTTCTCAAAGAACAAACTTATAAAAATATTAAAAACATCCCTTTAAAATAATTTATTCCCAGTTATATGAGAATATATATCTTAAATATTTATATTTATATATATATATATATATATATATATATATATATATATATATATATACAGAGAGAGAGAGAGCACATTCATCAAGATTTTATTGTTGGTAGTAAAAGTAATATTTTGAGTAATATGAAAAAAAATGTAATATTTTATTTTAGTAAAATTAATAACAAAGAAATTGTTACAGTATTGCTGGATTAAACGCCTTCCAACATAACTTTCGTAATTCCTGCAACTTATTAACTGTTAGGTTAAAGAAACAATTTTTAAACTAAGTAAAATTACTTTTTCATTTTAGTTAAGTTTTCAAGTATTTTTGTTGTGATATAATGTATTTGTTAAGTAGAAATATTTGTTGAAAATACTTTTATTTTTATCATTGTTTATATTTGTGAATTTTCAGTTGAGATGTTTACTATCTTTCCATTATTATTGCAACTAATATTCTACTTGTATGATATTGAATTAAATTATAAGCACTTATCAAAATC
>JAPDSC010103010.1:71092-104160 GCA_026290005.1 Latrodectus geometricus
ATATCCTGAACAGACTTAAATATCAAATATTTAAGTCTGCTCAGGGTTTTGTAATATAACTTAATCACCAAATGAAAAAAAAAAAAACTTCTAAAATTATTGGTTACTTTATAAAGGCCTACAAATTCAATGCTTATATATTAATAAAAAAATATAGATATTTATTTCTCAAAAAATTGAATCTTTCAATTAAGTTAATAGCCACGCAAACAGTATGCACTTCTTAATAAGAGTAATGATATTGTCTGCAGTTTGCTGGGTTCAGATATCTGTTTTTGGATTATTTTTTCCGTACTAAACTCTTTTAATAGGTCTATAATGCTTCCAAGTCGAAACATGGCTCTCAAGAGATTACTAAATCTCAAAAGATACATTCATTATGCTGGGTAATGTTTTTCAATCGGGCTGAAAGATTACCTAATTTTCCTGTTAGTTTATGATGTTTGACAGAAATTGGAATATTTCTTACAAAATAAATTTTTGTTTTTCAAGTCAACAATATTTCAGCTAAAATTAAGATAACAAATTCCATAAGATATAAAAGTAAACTATGCGAATATTCAGTTTATATAAACCAAAATATATTTTAATTGTATTAATAAATAATTCATAATTAAAATTAAAATACTAATGTTGGATATTAAAATGATTTTGGTGGAATTTATTTCTAATTCACTAGCTCTAAATATAAAAGTATGTATGATTATTAATTTTTTGTTTCCAAAAAGTGTAGCTAAAATAACTTAATTTTAAATAATCCTTTGTTAAAATCCCACTGAAATGACAATTTTAATTAACAATCTAGCTCAATATTTTGAATTATAATTCATATTAAAACAAATAAAAATCCTAATCTAAATTTAGGGAACATTTCTAGGCAGATTAATTAATGTTTTTGTGGATGGAAAGTGTTTTTGTGAAAAATAAAATTATATCATTTCCAAGAGATAACCATGCATATACAGAATTTAAATTAAAAATTAGAAATTATATTATTACATAATTCCCGCATAAACAAATATTTTTATATATAATTACCTAAACAAAATAATAATAGAACTTGGTCGAATATATTTTATGAACAAATAAAATTATGTGCTTCACAAAGTCTTTATTTATTTGTGAAGCACATAAAGCTTGATCATATTATTGAATCTTATATTGATATTGAAACAACAATTCTTATTATTGGAGATTTTCAACTTTACTTTTATTTGTGGCACAAACATATGCCATATGTAACCAAAATAATTTTGAAGAAACTAGTTTTATTTGATATTTGCTTCTACATAAGAGTAATTTTTTCTTTTGATAAACGTTACTGCACACAGAATATAAAAGGCATATCAATAAAACATCAATTATGTATCTATATAATTATATCTCTTTCAAAAGGAAATTAAATGAAAGTTAATATACTTTAAAAATGTATTAAACTTGTTATTTACGTTAAAAATAAAATGTGAGTTTACCATGAGACAAATAAGGAAAAACATATTTGTTTTAGTTATGAAAAAGTTATTAATTATCGTTAAGGTTACAAATTAAACAAGTGAGTTATCAAAAAATGCTATTCACAAACCAACATCTTTGAATTTTAAGATAATAACATAATTTAAATTGTAATAAAATGAATTAAAAGAACATATATTATTTTCTAATTCCTAAATATTCTATGTCTGAATTTTAGAAGACCCTTAATATAAACTAGTTTAACTTTTAACTGCTTCCCTTACATATTTTTTTGAGAATAAAAATATTCCAAAAAGTCATTTGTTTTTTTTTTTTATTTTATTATTAAATACAAGGAAAAAAAACAAAACATTAATTTGTCAGTTATAAGTTGAGTTTTTAATATTTTGAAGGCGTAAAAGCATTTCGTTTTAATATTAGTTTACTATTCCGAGTTATCTTGGGCAAATGGACAAAAGTTAAATATTTTTCTTTGTTTAACAGTTTTTGAAGCAAGGGACAGCATAAAGTGATATCTGACTTTCTGTACACTGGTATCTAGTCCCTTTTCTGATGTTTTTTTTAAATTTTACACCAATGACGAGTTGCCAACAAATCGTTCGAATCACTAGAACTGTCATTTTTAATACGGCTGCATACAGAAGAATCAATTTCCGTATTTTCAATGCCCACCTCTTCATAATCACTATCTGAAAAATCATCGCTTTCATTATCTTTCATAATCGCCATTATTTTACTTTTTTCTTTCTAAATTATGCTTCTTTGCAAATTACTAACCCACAAGCCATTATACACTTAATATTTCTTTTCATTTCCACCAGGCCGAATAAAGCCGCGATATAACAAATAGTACTGACAAATTTTGCTGAGCACGAGTTTTCTCGTGATAATAATTAACTGAAATCTGTACGAACCCGGGATAACTCGGGATTATCAGACAAGTGGTTAATGTTTATCAGTTTAATTATGTTCTCTAAATAATGAATTATTAATACTATTATACTGAAGATATTAACACATATTTTAAACAATTTCGGAACAATTTAATTAATGCTTAAAATATAGACTATTTTTTTCAATGTTCGGACTCATAGCCTTTTTTCAAGACTATAAGTCTGCATCGTGATTTTCGTGGTAGTAGAGCTTTTCGAGAATTTTCAAGGTGTATTGCTTTCCATTACTCTTCCACTACTTTCCAGAATACATTTATCATGGTGGTTTTGCGTTTAGAAAGAGCTCTTTTTAACAGAACAAAGTCATAATAGTCTATAGGTGAAACGTTAGGAGGAATATGCTGAAAAGGAATATATGCAAAACCTGTGTTAGTCTCCATTTTTTCAAAACGTAAAATCTTCTCCTTAGATTACGATTAATTGATTTTAACATTTTTTTCCACTATTCTCATTTCTAATTTACCATTGTAGGAGAAACCTGCGATATTCATAAACTACTTATTGAAACTTTGACGGAGCCAGTTTTGTACAGTTTTTCTCGTTTTCTAAAGTAAATAGACATTTTTCTGTTGCAGTCATTTTGGTAAACCCATTCTTCAGCAAGGGTCATAATATATTTCCATTTAGATTCCACTAAATGGATTTCATACAGGATTATTCAAAATGTTTTCCGTTGACCCACATGTCTAGGCAAAAGCTGATGAACATTATATTTTTTAGCTTTTTTTTTAAGTAGTAAATCTAAGTTTATTATTTTATTTATTGTTGCTTCAGATCTATCTAAGTAGTTTCCATTTGATTTCTATGTTGGCGGGTTTTTCTTGTTATACCAGTGATTTCTCTTTAAAAGCATTTGAAACAGCATATACCTTTTTCGGATATTCGTTTGGTGTCTTTTTTCCATGTAGAAATAATGTTTGACAATTTTTACCTGACCGAATAAAAATGTTGCTTATTTTGAATTTAGAAATTTTAATACCATGCATTTCACAGCATTTATAAATTCTGGAATAAAAATATTTCGCTTCGGAAAGCGCAAAAGCATGTCCTTCAACCAACAGCTGGTTTACATGCGACATTTTTAAAGAAGAATAAATTTAAAAGTAACAGACAATATTTCTCATTTCAAATAATAGGCTGTTGTAATTTTTTTTCTAAAACATTTACTTTTTTTAAATTCTTTATCGAAATCGTTCTAAAATCGTGTTAATACTCTCTGTATTATAAATGAATTAATTCCATTATCATTTTTCCCAGAATACTTTAAATAGTTTTCCTACCTTATCCAAGAAATTCAGCAGAATGCGAAACATTTTTACTAAATGTTCTCAAAATTCTAATTATCTGGTGGGCTTCTGTTTGCTCACCATTGCTATATTTTCAACTGAAGTAGGATTCATAATATATATAACCTGATATAATAAAAATATCAGAAAACAGTTTTTATAGTATAGCAATCATATTTTACATTATGACTATTAAGACTTTATTTTTATAACCTTTGAGATAGCTAAAAGTAACAAAAATATAAGAACATATTAATTCAACACATTTTCTAAATTAACATCATGTATTAATAATAAAAGTAGTAAACAAGTTTATTTGTATATGAGGTAATTTTATATGCACAAATTCTTTCATGTACACAAAATTCATGTTTGTTGTTTTATATAAAATGAATGTTAATAATATTAGATTATAATTGCATAAAATTCAACACACACAGAATATGGCATTTTGAATAGATGTTTACATTTAAAATGTCATATCACTAACTTAAGTTGTTAGCTATTTTATAATGTTTCTTTGTAGTAAATAACTCGTTGCTTAAATATTCGAAATAATGCATAAATTACATGTTTAAATGGTTTAAGATTCTGTTTAAATAAATCAAAATTTAATACGTAAAATCATTATAAAAATATTTTAACAAAAGTGTATATAAAAGTTAATATGAAACTTTCATAGCAAACTGTTGAAAAAGTATCTATTGAGAGAATAATTTCTGATTTCTTTAAATTTTTTTTTTTACGGCTTACATGTAAACGATATTCTCAACAATACTATTTTTATGATTGTTTCCTAAATGAGACAAAATTTTCTTATTTACATACATGGCCTCTACGTTTTATTGTTCTGTATTGCTTGCAAAAAATAGTTCGTCCTCTTATAAAAGTAACATTTCCATAAAGTGCACTCTAGTTCAGAAAAGTGAAATACTTTAAAGCATAGAAATAATGTTCTTTGGCTAAATGCAGTTATGGAAATGTGCAGACATAGTTCTTCCGGAAATGGCCGTTATATACATACTTATGGAAATGCTTCCATGAGAAAATTCTATAAAATTGAACTTAGTTTTGAGCATTTATTTTCAAATAATCAAACGTTTATTGCTCTGAAATAAATGTATAAAATAACATAAATATTTTCCTCATATTTTTTAATAGTTACATTGTAATCTTTGATGAAAGTGCTTCCATTAATTGATTAACATTGTATCATTTACATTACAAATTTTATCTTAAAGAATATTAACGTTTCATGAATTATATATTTTTCATTATCAAGATAAGATGCCTGATTTTGTGGAAAATACTATGTTAATCAGTATATTCTACTACATCCAAATTTTAAAATATTTATTTGGTTATATATGAAGTGATAACCTTTGTCATAAACTTTAGCCATACGCAATTAGAATTTCTTGAAAAACATACAATACGTATATGAGCATACATGATGCATAACTGAATAAAATGGTATAAAAATAAGGCTTATAAAATTTCAATTTAGTTTAAACTTAAAAAGCAATCTATATAAATTTTAAAATTTTTCAATATATATACCTACTGTACTATTTTCATATTTATCTATCTATCTATCTATCTATCTATCTCTCTCTCTCTCTCTCTCTCTCTCTCTCTCTCTCTATATATATATATATATATATATATATATATATATATATATATATATATATATATAAAAATATATATATTTAAAATTATTAATAAAATTCTAGCTTATAAGTAAAAAATAAAAAGTTATTATGTAAATTGATCAATGGAATTAAAATATGTATCTTATTTATAAAAATAATAATAATATTTTATCAGTGTAGGAATTGATTTTTCAAAATTTTATGATTAAATATGATAGGGTGTAGTATATATTACGTATAAATGTAATGAAAATAAAGGTAAGAAATGCAAAATAAATTTTTGTTTGGTTGTAATGCCAAAATTTTACAAATAGAGTGTCATTTCTATCAATATGTATCAATTTCTAGTTAACATTATATTATTTCTACCTATTTTTTTTTCAAAATTGTTTTTGAAAAATTTATATTTTTCACGTTATAAATGTAGTAATCACATATTTTCTCACTCTCTCTCTATCTATCTCATTGTGAAATATTCAGAATGAATCAATGTCATAATTTTATCTACATTGAATATGTTATTAGTAGTATATTCTTTATCACAAGAAATAAAAACAAATCATTATGTTTAATCATTTTTGCTATTTATCTGCTAAGTACAAGACGTATTATTTCAGTCAGGTTTAATAGTTTTATAGAATTCAGTTCTTATGATAAAAGGAATTCATATAAAATATATTTGTAATTAAATGATGCTGGTGCTTTTTTACTCTTTTTATAGAAATAATAAGATAATTTTCCAGTGAATAAATCCAAATACTGGAATAAAGCTATTCACAAAACAGCGTTTTATACTTGGCCAATAATCTGCTATCAATAAGTTGCATGGTTGGTTATCTTTATATAAAAGTGCTTAATTTAGTTAGAAGGTTGAGTAAGTTAATTAACGTTGAAACTGAATTTATCACTGTAGAAAGGTCATACTTTTACACCCATGAATCGATTAGCTTCTAGAAAGTATAGAAAGGCATTGCCTTATAGCTAATAATTTCTCCTCAATTCTAAGTTTAATTTTAATTTAATTTATGAAAGAGTTTTATCTAAAAAAGATCAATATATTTTAATCTTGACACTTAAGTGCATCACAAATTTATGATAATGAAAATTTAAATCGTAAAACTTAAACAAAAACATAAAAATTCTTTATATTTTCTTTTGAAGAGTGGTAAGTTTAAAAATTATTAATAATATAAGTTATTAAATTTAAATAGTTAATAATTATTAATTTAGAAATTATTCATTATTTCAAAAAAGAACGAAATTATAAAATATCTAAGTTAATAAAGGAGAATATATTAGAAAACATATATAAATGTAAAAAGATAAGCGATTTGAACAAAGGTTAGTTTGAAATATATATGTGCGAATATGCTGTATTTAGGTTTACTAAATTAAACTCGTATATTATCTATATGTTTATCTTTGAGTTTGCTAATAATTAGTTAGAAACTCGAAAAAGAAAGAAAAAATAAATTTCTAGAAATTAGTAGAGTTTGTAATTTGAGAAACTACTAAGATTAAGAATAATAATTTGTAAACTCTTTTAGATTTATGAATCTAAATTTCTTAGTTTAGTCATGTGGTGAAAATAAAATTACTAGTGTGTAAGGACTATTAAAATTATATTCTTGTAGAAATTTATTCTAATGAAGTCTACAGATTCCTGCATCCATTTTATAACTATTCATGCTTCAGGACGATAATAAATCATGTATTTGAAAATGACAAAATTGTTTGTAAACTTAGAAAAAGGTACACCATGTAAAACAATCGTTACGTTATTTGCTTTACCTAACACAATGTGAATCACAAAAGTAAAAATCGTGTTTAGTAATGTTTTACGCTTTACTAAACACTTAATTTAAGTAATTATAAATAACGATTAATTTTATGAACATTTTATGTTATTGGATGTCACGCATTAGGTTTCACTTATATTTCATAAAAATATTAAATTTTAAGCTTATATGTCTCACGTTAGCTGAATAATAAAAATAATAATTTTATTATTAGCCGATTTTTTATAAGAAGCAAATTCAATTTTATTTATTAATAAACGTTCATGCCGCCCAACCTGTCTAGTGGTTAGCGTACCTGACTACAGATGAGAGGGAACTGTGTTGGAATCCTGGCTCGGGCATAGATGTACTTTCCTCTCTCTCTCTTTGTTGTCTTTGTCCTTTCTTTGTGTGTAAATGGTTGCCTACCCCATAAACGGGTACCTATGGCATCTAATCAAGCAGTAAAATCTAAAACATTTAAAAAATTAATAAAGTAAGTGATCAGCATTTTAATTTCACAATATTTGACAATATATTCTATTAGGCGATAATCAATACAAGTTTATTTAATGAATATTTGACAAATAACGTATTTTTTTAAAATGTTTGCAAGGATTCTTAATATTTTTTTGCAAATTTCTGAATTGTTTATAATTTTGCGAGCATCACTACTGTTTGCATTTTTAAATTTTTTTCCATAAGATGCAAACGCAAGAATATGCAAATATTTTATAGATTCAGATTGACTTTATATTTTCATTTGATGGATTTCATTAAAGAAATCACATTTGATGCTTAATAAGAATTTGCTTACATTTAATTAATTGCATTTATTTAATGTTCATTATATTTATGCTATAATTTTAGTGTCATAAATCTTGAAACAAAAACCAAAATCTCAACAAAAATAACAAAATTGAGCACATTTTAAAATACAAAATACTTTAATATCTTAGATTACTCTTTCATGATTTTTTTTAAAAATAATCATACGATATTAATCTTAATTGAGTATGGTATCTTTGAAATGAACTCAAAAAGAAATTTGCATTGGAATTTTTTCATTCATAATTCATTGCATGTGTCTGTTTCAAAATCTTTATTTCATTGATTTTAATTTTAAATGTTGTGCTATTGTTTGTTTAAATAACTTTACGACTATTATATACAATATTGATATTATTCAAAATGATGACAAACTATCAAATTAAATTTAGAAAAACGGCTACATGTATTTCCTAATTCATTTCTTTATTTCTTATATTGATTTGTTTTTCTATTGATAAATAATAAAAATTTCTTCTTTTTAAATTAAAAACTTTATGCATTGCTTTGTTATTAGATCAAAAATATATTTCAAAAATATGTTTTCATTATAACATATAGTTTCTATAATAATATTACTTTGCATTCGGTCTTGAAATTTAGAGACGTCTTTCATTTTAAATTTTAATTCAATCATTTTAAGATAGATTAAAAATATCCTAGCTTTTTAACACTATTGAGCAAAATCATGAAAACGAATTCTAAGTATCATAATGAGAAAACAGAAAAAAAAAATGAAATTAATGAAATACAAATAGGTGTAATTGAAAACTGATGCAAAAGAGTAAGATAGTAGTTTTTTTTTATATTAATTTTGTTTGTTACTTTTGTATTATTTGTTTTTATGTAAACTAACACAATTCTTTTAGTTAGTAAAAGTTTTGTTCAATATTTCGAATTAGTCACTTGATTGCTTAATGAAGTAATAAATAAAATTCATTTTCATGATTTTTTTATAAACTTAATAATCAAAAATGTCATTATATAGATCATTAATCAAAATTGCCTTCAAAAGTAATTTTAAGTGATTTACGAAATTTAAGACTAACAAAAAATATTATTATATTTCATTTATATAATAAAATGTAATATATGAATTGCGTATTTATACGATACGTTACATTTATTTGGAATGCAAATTCTGAACAATTTGAAGAATCATGTAAATGAAAAACATTTGAGCTCTTCTTGTATCTTTAGCTATTTTTCGTATTAAATCTTCTTTTTTTTTTTTTTTTTTTGGACGAATTGGGTGTTTTGAACAAGTGCTTTTATGGAACGGGTAACGATCCATTTTATTCCTTAGGTATTCCCAACTCCAATGTCTTCTTACTTTTCTCGCATGTTCCCATAAAAACACCATCTATTGACTTCGAGTGGTGTTAGACGCCAGTGTTCTTATGTGTTTTTTATACTCGATTTAACCTTTCATCTGTGGATTGTTTATAGAAACAGCAATCTCAAAAATATTATCAATAAACCCATGAAACATTTTTACCTCTTCACCTTGAAATGTTTGCTGAGTATTTTATAAGCAAAGAAAATAAACGAATCACAACATCAAATATAGAGCTTGACTTAGAACAGTCAATTTAGTTCTAAGGAGTTGTCTTTTCTCATTTTGTATCTTGTCCTTATTTAATTTTTAAATACTTGAATACTTCTTTAAACACGCATAATATGAAACATTTAAAAGTAAAGGTATCAAATTTTGTAAATATTGATAAATAATTAAAAGACAACAAACAATTTCAAAAGGCTACAAAGTAAAACATGGATTGTTTTACTTTGTAGCCTATTGAATTTGTTTTAATGAAATAAAACTTAAGAAAATATTTTAAATTACAACTGTTTCAATTTTATCAAATTATGCAAAATATTATAAATATCTTACCTTAAAAAATAAACTGCATAGTTGAGTAACGTGATTGAAAATGAAATTTACCATCAAATTAAATTACGAAAATATTTTAAAGCAATCAATCAAAAAAAATAATCAGTTTTCAAATAAATTATAATATTTATCCAATGGCAAAAATTAAAAATAATGAAATTATCTTGATGAAATAAAGAGAATAGACACCATAGCTGAAATTTATATTTTTTAATATCAAAATTACTTGATAATAATATAATTTTTAACAAAATTGTAGCATATTAAGTTAGGTGTAAAAGTAATTGTGAAATGTTACATTTATTGCGTAGTATTATTTATCTGTTAATTTCAGCTTTAACAAGTATTTTATTTGATTGTAAGGAGTATTGCTCAAAAATCATAAATTTTATCACAATAATTATTAATATGAAATTTTAACAATATTCTTTGCAAAAATCTTATTAACATAAACTTCATCAGAAAGCAAATAAAATTATTTAAAATACAATTTTTCTTCATTTATGCCATTTAACAGAGTATAACACTGTAATTCATATCAGAAATGAATAGTTTTAAAATTTTGCAGCAGAGCATTTTTATATCATAATTCTGCATACATCTAATTTAGAATTTACAAAAACATATTTCGAAAATTGATTAAAATCTATGTATAAACACGAAAATCGCACAGTAAATTAAAGAAATTTACTTGAATTTATAGCTGAATTGTCATTACACATAACATATATTAAATAAAAATAACATCATAAAATTGTTATTGTGTATCCGTAGATCCAGTCAAATGATTTATGTTTTTAAGCAAACTATTTTTCTTAAAATAACTATAATTCTGTTTTCTTTCTTTAATGAATATTATCAGGGCTCATAATTATTTGAATAAATTTTAATATAGTTATTTCAGACATCTGAATAATTGAGGTGAATATTGAAAATAAAATTAGTCTTCATTTAACTTTTGTAAGGTTTCTCATTGTGCAAATTTCCTCTTCAAAGCACTTTAATCAGGTATGTATATCTATAAAGCATTCGTTTCGAAGTAATAATAAACGATTTATGTTCTGTTCTTGTATTCAAACAATTGATTTACTATTAAATATGACATTAACTCAATATTCAAAATATTCATTTTGTCTTTTAAAAATAAAAGTTTCTTCCTTTAGCATATTAGAACAATTTGTTATATTTGTAAATGGTAAATAATGTAAATTATTGAAGAAAAGAATATTACAGTTTGCGTGATTATTAGCAAGATTAATGGAGTAATCGAAACTAATTTCTTTTATAGAGAGCAATTGAAAATCTCATAAAACAAATCTTTTCAACTTCTGAAAGTTAGATTGCATAAAATATCGCATTATTGATTTATAGATTATCGTTTCATCAAACATTTGGATATTATTTGAAGTTATTTTGTCAATGAGAAATGTTCTTTAAGTAATTTATTATGTCTCTTTTAGATATTTCTTTTTTCAGATTCAAATTTAATTCATTTCTTAAACTAATTTAATATAATAGACGAAGTCTTTATACAGAATAATACATTTTATGTAGAGATAATTGCATAAAATCTATTTTAAGTAAAAAATTTTAAAATATTTATAAATTAATTTTCATGAAATCAAAAAATTATTAAAAAGTAATATGATCTACATAACGATTAGAAGCATTATTTTTAAAAATTATGATATGTAATTAATGTATGTAATTATGATATGTAATTATTTTATTAGCATGCTAAGAATGCATTAATTTCTATCTGTTCAAATACTTTTGATATTGTTTATTTTTTATTATCGCAATAATATTATGAATTTAAAATTTATATTATTATTAAATGTATCTATAATTTAAATTAGATATTTTTTTTCAAACTTTAAATATAAATTCTATAAGGACTGCTTAAAATAATTTACGTTTTTTTCAAAAAATACGGTAAAACTAGCAAACCAAAGAAAATATGTATGCAAACAATTTTTTTTTTTTTTTTTTTTTTTTTTTTTTTTTTTTTTTTTTGTAAATTTTGCATTTTTTGATGAACACATATTGAAATTCTGCTTACTTAATTTTATTAGGTATCTTTCAACTATTTACTGAATTTTACAAGAACAATTCTTCTTATGAGAAAATATCAGAGGAAAACTCAGACTCAATACCAAAATCTTTTATAAAAACGTTGTAAGAAATGTAAGTGAAAAAATTAATATGAATAAATATAAAAAAAAAATATGATTTTTAAAATAGAAACATTAAATTTTATTCTATTAAATTCTAAAAACTATGCAAATTTAATGAAAGGAATAATCATTATCGTTTACCCTTTTACAATTCATGTAATTATATAAGGATTTTAACAATCAAAAATTAAATTATAAAATGATATTAAATTATTTGTGAAAAAATAAGTACATTTTAAATGTTATTTAATTTTTTAGATATACAATGTTATTATAGTGTGCGAAAATAAAGCTCGATGATATGTTAAATTAAATCTTTTTTCAAACAATGCTTTCATTTTAAAGCATTTGAAAAATATTAAGTCATTAACAAACTTTCAGTGAAAAAGTTTTTTGCTAAGAAAATATAGCAAAAAAATCGTAAAAACTTGTGAATCTCATTTATATCCTGTTTAATGAAACTTTTCTAAAAGTAGCTTTTCCTTACTTCCGACCAATTAAATTTCTTCTCGAAGAATTTTGCATCCAGGACAGCGAACCTTTAACCAAGGAACTGAAAACCATGAGAGGGCGCTTTCAGACTGCCTGATATATCCGGCAGTATGGTAGCCTTTTTAACTGTTGCGCGGCTGACTCTTAAACTAATCGGATCTTCTTAGGAGCGGAGAGGCGAAGTCTTCTCGTAATAGAAAACTTTCAATACTGTG
Organism: Latrodectus geometricus; assembly: GCA_026290005.1. NCBI lineage: Eukaryota > Metazoa > Arthropoda > Arachnida > Araneae > Theridiidae > Latrodectus > Latrodectus geometricus. The sequence continues at coordinate 83,844 of JAPDSC010103010.1, forward strand.
TCTCACAGGCTTGTTATAATTAGCCTGACTTAAAGGTGTGTTGCTTTTATTCTGAATTGCATGATCCCTAATCCAAGATGAAAAAAATTATTATTTTAAATGCATGATTTAAAATATATATGTATTTTTTTTAAAAATAAGTTACTTATATATAAGTAAGCAAAAACTATTTTTGTTGAAGAAATGATATAATTTTAATTTATTTTAATTACTGGTATATCTAATACTTCTCTAAATATAATTTAACAATATATATCTGCAACTATCCAATGTTTGCAAACTTTAAATACTTAGCATTAATTTTAATAACTAAAAATAAAGTAATATATTTTTGAGATGAACACATTTGAATAATAACTTGATTACTATATAAAATAAATTATAACTTTGAATCTGATCGTATTCGTAAGAAATCCGAAGTTAATAAAAATGTTTGTTGATAATTGCAGTTATTTTATTATTAATTATTAAAATATTTAACAGTTTGCAACAGTATTCATACTCGAGAAACAACCTTCATTTGTAAAAATGTTATACGATTGATACCTTAATCCTAAAATTAATTTTGCAAAAGTTTGAGATTAATATGACTCAACTTTTACAAAATTAATGTAGGTATACGTGTTTAAAATGAAGCAGCACTTTTACAAAAACTCGTATTATTGCATAAGGATTTTCGGTTTATCTGGGAAACAAAAAAACCATAAAAACTTTCGTGTAGTTTTGGTAATAGCATTTAAATATTATTACTTTTTATTATTCTTTCAGAAACAATAATGAATTAAAGTAAATGTCTATCAAATTATGTAATTTAGTTCTGCGTCAAGTTTAATCTAAAATATTTCTTATATGATTCATAAATAATGTATAACATATTAACATGCGTCACAAAAAATTAATTGTTTTATGTTTTTATGCAATATAAATAACTAAGTCACATTTAAAGTTTTGTAAAAAGTAAATAAGGTAAAAAGTATGTTTTAGCATTCGTAATTATAAATATATGAGTTACTTTCTTTGACTTTTTAATGAAAAACAAATGTTTCAATTTTTACTTAGCAGAAATAGAAATTCTTAATGGTAAAACATATAGTATTATTATAAATTTATTAATCTAATATATGTAGTTCAATAAATATAAGCTTTATTTTTAATTAAGTAAAATATTTCAATGATTTTATTTCTTAATGAGAAAAGGTTTGGTGATTCGGTGTTTTTTTTTTTTTTTATTTTATTTTTTTTTATCTGTGCATTTGCAAGCTTCTATAGCAACAAATAAATTCTATTTATAAATTCTTAAATTTTAATTAGTTTTAAATAATTAGAACGGATTATAACTTATCAAGTGTTCTTACGTAATTATTTTTAATAGTGTTTAAATGATTTTAATACAATATTTCATATATAGATATTCATCATTTCCTTAAATCTAAATAATAATGTCCTTACCCCTAAGCAATAATTTTACAATATAGCATTTAAATTTCCTTAAATATTTTGAAAGAAATATTACATCAAATGAAACACTATTTTAATGAATCTAAAACAATAAACATTAAGATGATCTTCGAAGAAAAAAAAACTTACTTTTATTATTAATATAACTATAATTTAATAACTTTATTGAAATACTCGAAACTTTTGACTTGTTAATATTTTGTTCCTCATGTTTTATTCTGTATAATACAAAAGAAGATATATTAAATTAATAATAATTAGTCATAGAAGTGTTTTTTTAATTTTATGCAATTGGTTAAAAAAATTCTAATGAGAAAAATGTTGATAAACTTTTTTAACTGTGTCTCATTTTATATATCAATCGAGATTCATATACATAGAGTTTTAAAAGAATATTTTATAATAAATACCTTTGCTTCAAAATGAATATGTATACAAAGATTTCATTCTGTATAATATAAAATCAATTTTCGATAAGATTTTAATGCTGTCAAATTTGAACATTTTCCTCTTCAGTTAGTCACAAATATTATAACCACCTTATAAAAACATTCAATAATAATTTCCTTAATTACAATAAATAAAAATAACAATATTACATTTAAATTTAAATCTCTAGATTCCTAAGAATATCATATTTCTTTACAAATAATAACCTTCAATATATTGCCTTTTCAAAATTAAGAGAGAGAATATTACCTACATATATATTATTCATGTTCAGAATCTATTTATATCAATGTCCATAGTGAAATAATATAGTATGGACTATTAAAAAAAATGAGAATTTTATTTACAATATAATCTTTTGAATTAATATATGCTTAACATATAACTATTTTTAGTACATGTTTTCAAGATAAATTGATTGACTTTTTCTTGTAAACGATTTTTCTTTAACTAATTTTCTCAGAATGACAAGTTTAAAAATTTTATTTAAAAATTGCATCTGTCATCTAGTATCAATTTTAAAAGAAAAAGTTTAGTAGTCATTTTATAAAAATAATAAAATCAACTATAAAACGTAAGCAATAAATAAAAATATTTACTAGTAGTTTCTGTTTCTGTATCCTTATATATATATATATATATATATATATATATATATATATATCCAGAAAAAAAAAAAAACTAAAAATACATAAATCAATTTGCAAAATTAATGAAGATAATGATACAATAAGAAGGAAACAAATCAAAGATTTATTTATATTGATGTTTAAAATTTGTTGTGAATCTTTGTTTACTTACTCATTAGATAACTTGGTAAAATACGTTTCTTTTTATTTAACTAAATTATCCTAATACAATTATTCGTTTGAAAGTTTCTGATTCTTTTTTAACAATGATGTATTAATATTTATGTTTGCTAGAGTACTAATATAGAGTTCACACGGAATGTTATAAGAATGAGAAAAGTATTCTTTGAAAAAGTTAAGCTATGAAATTTGTATGTACCTTATTTACCTATTTTTGGGAACAAATAAAGGAATAAATTCCATTTTGATAATGCAAATTTTGAAATTTATTTTAGGGAGTTGAACGTATGTTTTATCACGTCAGTTAACACTTGAAAAATTTTCATAAAATGTGCATTAAAAAAGTATTTTTTACAAAAGTAGTTTTAATAAATTAAAAATTCAACGAAATGATTTTCTTATTTGAAATAATCCAATAAAATATATTAAAATATATAAACACATTCTTCAAAATTAAGAAATTTCAATTGTCTTGTAAATATATGCATGGAGTTTTTAAATCAAACTGAAAAATAAAAACAAAACACACTTATAAATCCTTAAATAAAATATACAATATAAAAATGTGCGGATGTAAATATGCGTGTTTACTTTAGAGAATTATGTTGTTAAAATAGCAAAGAAAATTATTCTATTACTGTGTTTTTTCTGATGATATTACCAGCTGTTAATTTATTTAGAAAATATTTCTGAGATTTCTGAATGATTACATAAAGTACCTGGCAAAATTATATAATGTAAAAGCTTCGCATTCAATATATATATATATATATATATATATATAGTGTTTGAAGTATCTTCAACAATATATTTTAAAAAATTTAAAATTGGATAAATGACACAATATATTAATCAGTGCTCACAATTATATTGGATAATACACACTTGCCAGAAAAAATCTGCGTACGAACACACAATGAACATTCTAGAGAGAATAAAATTACATTAAATTCTCAACATTAATTAGATTTTTATATATAAAGTTTTTCCTTAATATTTCTTTAAATATAAGTAACATTTCTAGGAAGATAACACACATTGTTTCCATTTAATAATAATAATAATTAAAAATTACACTAAAAACAGTTTAAGAAAAAGTTTGCGTACAAATAAGAAAAGTCTTTAAAAATAATTTCTATGGGCTGTCAATTGAATTTTAATATCTGTTAGAGAACATTTATATCTAAGAATCTCTTCCTATAGTTTAGACAAAGAGTAAACTAGCTTGACATTTTTCGCTGAGGAAATATTATTCCATTCCATCATAATCACTCTTTTTAGCATATCTTTCGATGGTTAGTTTTTCTTGTCAAAACTTGTGTTGCAATAAGTCCCATAAATGTTCGATGGTATTCAAGTCTTGTGAATGTGGAAACATATGCAACTTATTTTTGATATTATTCAACAGTTAGAGCTTTAGGTTGTGGGCAGTGTGTTTTAGATCATTGTCTTGTTGAAACCCAAAGTCACTGCAAGGTTCAAATATTGTGCACTCTGCTTCAAATTTTGCTTTAATGTATCTAGATATCCTATATGATCTAAAGTGAAGTCTATAAAAGTTTATTGACTTATTATATTTGCTGCCATGCACCTGCAAATCATTAAGCCATTTCCACCATGTTTAATTGTAGACACAAGATTTCACTTCTCAAAATCTGTGCCTTTTTTTTCTCCACACCAGTTTACATCATTTTATGCCAAAGATAGAAAACTTGCTTGCATTAGATGGTTTACTTCTTTCCTAATTCCCTTTCTACTTTATCCCAAAACTCAGAAAATTTATTTACATACTCAGTAATAAAATTTAAGCGTTTTTGCTTATTGACAGACTTTTTACAAGCTACACGGCCATGATAGCCATATTTTTTCAGTATTTTTCGTATTGTATCTTCATGAAAAGATTTTTTTAACCTTTCTCTAACATAAATTACTATTTGATATTCAGTAATCTTTGGATTTAAACGTACGGATTTCAGGATGTATCTCATTTTTTTTAAAGTCAGCTTAGAGAGACGGTCACTCCAAGGCTTTGAAATAACAGATTTCGATAACTTATAATTATAAATCACTCTTTGGATAGAAGAATGAGTTCTAACTATCTTGCCAATTGCTCGAAAAGTTTTATCTTCATTCCGTAGTCTTAAGACAATTTTCCTTTCGCACAGAACAATCTCTTTTTCTTTGGAATCCATTTTAAGTCTATTAGTTTGCAAGTACTAATGTGTCATGACAACCATAGATAATTTTTTTTTATTTTATTTGCTGTATTACCACAAGAGATAAAATTAATAAATAGTAAGAAACAAATGCAGACAATATTTCATTTCATACAAGTTTGCAGAGACTAAAAAACAAAGATTTATTTCCAAATATATTTGTAAATGGTAACTGCACACATTCTTTTTGTGATAACTTTTTGTGCAATTTTTAATTATTATTATTATAAATTTGAAACAATCTGCGTAATCATTCTGAAATTGTTTCTGATATTTAATGAACTGTTAAAAATATGTAAAAGTTAAATCAATGTTGACACAAATTGTACTTTTATACTCTCTAGAATGTCAACTGTGTGTTTGTACGCAGACTTTTTCTGGCAAGTGTATGATCAATGACTTTGATTCTAAATATGAAACAAATTTCAGTTACTCATATTTTCTTTTTTAATTATTTATTAGTTTGAGTGATTATAATGATATTAAGTTTGAACTGCTGTTAACAAAAAAAATATACTCTTTTCTTACAAGAAAATCTTAGATCTGATTTTAACTGAGGTTAAAAAACAGCATTTACTTAAAAAAAATTGGCTGGATAGATCCTGAGAAATCAGCACCCAGAACAACCACCTCTGGCAGTAATAACAGTATTTATACGAATGGACATTGAGTCAAACAGAGATTGGATTGCATGTACAGGTACAGATGCCCATGCAGCTTCAACACGATGCCACAGTTCATCAACCGTGGTGACTGGCGTTTGGTGACGAGCCAGTCTCTCGACAACCATTGACCAAACGTATTCTATTGGTGAAAGATCTGGAGAACGTGCTGGCCAGGGTAACAGCCGAACATGTTCCGTATCAAGGAAGGTCCGTACAATACCGGCAAAATGCGGTCGTGCATTATCCTGCTGAAACGTAGGGTTTCGCAGGACTCGAATAAAGGGTAGAGCCACCAGAAATGTAACGTAGCACACCAGAAATGTAACGTCTGCACACCAGAAATGTAACGAGCACTGTTCAAAGCACCGTCAATGCGAACAAGAGGTGCCGAGACGTGTATCCAATGGCACCCCATACCATCACGCCAGGTGATATGCCAGTATGACGATGACGAATGTACGCTGCCAGTGTGCGTTCACCACGATGCCGCCAAACACGGATGCGACCATCATGATGCTGTACACAAAACCTGGATTCATCTGAAAAGATGACGTCTCGCCATTCGTGAGCCAAGGTTCGTCGTTGATCACACCATTGAAGGCGCTCTTGTCTATGAAGCAGCGTCAAGGAAAGGCGCATCCATGGTCTCCGAGCTGAGAGTCCATGCTGCTGCAAACGTCGTCGAACTGTTCGTGCAGACATTTGCTGTCTTCCAAAAGACCCCATTTCTTGACTCACTGCTCGTGACGTGGTTGCACGATCCATTACGGCCATGCGGATAATATGCCTGTCTCCTCGGCTGCTAGTGATAGGTGGCCGTTGAAATCCCGCATGGTGTTCCGTATTACCGTCCTGAACCCATCGATTTCATATTCTGCTAACAGTCATTGGATGTCGACCGACACGAGCAGCAATACTGCGATAAGATAAACCGCAATTCCGGTACGCAGCAATTCGACTTTTTTCAAAGTCAGAAACGTGCTGGTGCGCATTTCTCCTTCTTACACTAGGCTTCACAACAACTTTTCACCAGGCAACAATGTTCAAATGCAAATTGTGTTTGAGGAACCGGCTGAACAATTTCCTCATTTAAACACAATGTAGGTGTCGCTAATGGCACCTGCTTTGTCTGAATGCGCTGAAAAGCTAATCATTTGCATATCACAGCACCTTCTTCCTTTCGTATAAACTTCATGTCTGTAGCATGTCGTCTTCTTGGTGTATCAATTTTAATGGCCTTTAGTGTATTTAACCCATCAATTCTCTCAAATCTCAGGTTTAATTTTAAATAAAAATAGGAAATATTTTGTTAGCTGTCAAAATATTTTCCCTTAAGTATCTTCTCAGTAAAATGATTTGTAGTTTCATATTTATATGATGTTTTTCTCTTGTAAACGACGCTGTATATGCGTGTAATCTAAAAGATGCAGTTTTCAAATTACAGAAACAAATGAGTGTTAAATTTTTGAAATCTGCATTTTCGCATTTTTTTTTCAATTTCAAAGCTAAGGAAAGTATATGTTTTTATAAATTTTCGTGTAAAACTTTTTCCTTTGTTCATGGTCCATGTTCTTAAAATTCCATTATTTCATTTACACAACTAGTGGCACAAAATATAATAGCCTAAAGGAAGCATGCAAATCAATTGAAATTTGTATCATGGTTATGAAAATTATTAGTATTGTGAGATATACGTACAATATAGGTGACTATAGTGCTATATAAAAGGAAATTGGATTGCCAATCTGCATTGAGGCAAAAGGGATTTCAATTTTTTTTTTATATTTCTATTCTTGCTTAAATATGCCTTATAGAAGACATTTAATGTGTTTTGAGCATGTTTATGAGTTCAGCTGATGAAGAATATTAGTTTATGGGGAATATTATCTCTCATTTGTAGAAGTCCTTGATTGTGTTGGATGAAAATAAGCAATTATGTTACAGAACTGTAATCGTTGGAATCAAACATATAAAAAGGATTAATGTGTGTCACTGGCAAGCGCATACTGACAAGTAGGCACCTCCCATTGTCGCCCATAGACTGATATGCCTGACAGGCATATTATGCGCATACGAGTGTGATATCTCTCAGTCATATCATGAACTGATGCTTATAAACTTCGTATTTAGTCTGTCATACATAATTGTGAATGTAAACTGTACAATTAGACATGATTATAATTAAAGCAAGGGCCACAAGGTATCTGTTGGTCCCTTTACACATCACTTAAAATCAAAACATTGGAGTCCACAATGGTGCACTAAATGACGGACACACTAAAAAAGGGAAAATAACGTTTACAGACGAATCCCTCACTTGAAAACAAATCTAGATTGTCAAATAATTGTGTTTAGACACAATGTTTTGAGATAGCTGAAGTATTGCGTTTTGCATCACCACACTATTTTGTTTTCTGCTGTCATAATTTGGGGTGGAATTGGATAATGACATTATTTATTCTCTCTATCTCTAATATATATTGTGATTGCACTAAAAGGCTGTTTCTGCATCTCTAAGGCGTTGCATTCTGTGTCCATCCATGCTTTTAGCATGCTTTTTGTATTTGCCATATTCCAGCAGACCAATGCTTAACCCCAGAAATTTAAAATTTAGTGTTATGAACTGTTTCCTTACACATAAGATTGAGTTACTGCTTTAACATTCATGTTTCTATTAATTGCCCGTCGGAAACGAGTGGTCTATGTTTGTACAACAAGGAGCCCATGACACTACCATATTGCTATACCAGCATTTTCTATTTTTTTTTATTCTTTCCAGTTGTAAAGGCGCAAAATGGTGACTGTATAATAAGGGATTTTGTTACCATCCACATTTCACAAGAGGTGTAATTTCAATCACTTGATCTTCGTTTAACGTATTATCTGTTAAATAAATGTTAGGTTGATATCTCTGGTTATTTTTGGTATTGCAATTTGAGTATCAAGCAGTGTATATATAATTTTACATTTTATTCATTTTTAATTTACTTAGGATTCTTCACAACCAATTTAAGATTATAATAAACGTTTTTATTTCGTAATGACAGATTTATTCAAATCAATTTTTTTCTGTTTTGTTTATACCAAGAACACCAGTTAAATACATTATTAAAATTATTAAATAAATTAATAAAAGGAAAATACTTATGATAGTTTATTATTGAATTGATATTATAGACAGCAGTCTAAAACTGCTCTATGATATGAAAGCTAATTTTGTGATAGTAATGAAAGAAATAGTAAAGTTGAATACAAAATGTTGCATTTAGTTATCAAATTTATCTTGCCTTTGTTTTTTTAGACAATTTAGACACCTTGATTATAAAGCAACATTATAGATAATTTACTAAATTATAAAAGTTAAAGGGGATTTATTTTATCTCAGCAAATATCTTTTGATATCAATAAAAGCACTTCATATCAGCCATATCTGTAATCGTAACAATTATAGATTTCTGTGATATTCTAGTAAACATTGGAGCTAAATATTGGACATATATTTTATTAGGGTCTTACAATAATGTCCAAAAATGGAAAAAGTTACCTTATGTAATAAAAACTTATCAATCAGCATTATGCTGTTTAAAATGCTTCCAACTCAACAGAATAATAAATTACTATTTTAACAATATTTTATAATGAACTATTGTATAGGGTATTACAGAGTTTCATCTTACAATATATGGATTTTATTTAAAGTTTTATTTAAACAGAGTTTTATTGCAAAACTTAATACATGAAATTGTAATACTTTAATTTGCTTCTCCTCTAACAAAATTTAACTGCCCTTTAAGATAAGAAAATAAGCAGTTATTGATGAAAAAATAAAAAAAAATTCTCAAAGGAAATATAAAAATGGGAGAACATAAAATGTAATAAATGGGTTTCTTACATACTGAGATATTCACTAAAATGATATTTTAAATATTTTACTAAAATTTTGAAAACTAAGTAATAAAAAAGTAACAAAACTGAAAATATGTTATTAATAATAATTTTTAAACTGTCACTAAAGTTTTTAAACCTGAATTGCTTAAGTGGTTTATAATGTCTTTTCAGTATTACAAATTTCAGAATCATGATTAAATATTTTATGGAATTATATTTGAATATGTCTTTTGAAGCTTTTGTTTTGTAGTACTATTATTTACTGAAATTATTAAATAAACAAGACAGTTTTAAAGTTAATTTATTTTTAAATGTATTTATTAGCCTTAAACTAATTGACTGAATCTTTAATTATTACATTTAGAAAACATATGTAAAAAACTCTGAAAAGAAGGATATATTTACTTAAATTAAAGCATGAGCATTTAAAACTGTTTGCATGCTGCTTTCTGGAACAAAAAATACTATTCTCAAATTTTACGGTTGTTGCCACATATAAATTATATTACACTAAAATGATGTGTATTGAGGATAAGAGCAATAATATTATGTACACATTTTATTACTACAATTTAATTTCTTGAAAAAATGTTTTACTATGTAGAAATAAGAAACTTTTACTCGAAAAAATATGATTGGAATATCAACATAAAAGTAATTTTTTACGGTTTTATTCGTAAACATTGAATCCCGAAAATCGAAAATTGTCTATAATGATGCAAATACTTCTCACATTCTTATTTATAATAAATTGTTGCCTGGAGGCTTAGAAAGACCCCAAGTTATTTAATTATGCCACAAAGCACATAAATTCGCCAAATAAGGTAAAAATATAAATTGATTGTTTGAGGCACAGAAATACTTTTTCTCAAAATGATGGAACATTCTACAATCTAGAACTCAATATTATGAATGATTATGTAAAGTTAAATCGATTTGATTGAGTCATCGATTTACTTTACGCAATGTTGAATTAAATGATTCAATACGATTTGTTTTGAAGTGAATATAAAAAACCAATATATTGAAAGAAAATATGTAAGTTTCTTTATTAAAATAATATTAAAAGTCAATTTTTTGATTACTAAATATCACTTTTAAATATAAACTGTAAATAGATATACATTTCAAGTAATTTTAAATAATTTTGTTTAATGTATATTTATATGTATATGAATACTTAGATAAATATACTTATATATAAATATATATATAGGTTAATTATAGTACTTTGTACTGAAGAAAAAACAACTGCATAATCAATAATAATAAAAAAAATATCATGGAGAAAAGTTATACAAATATCAAGTACCATTAATTTCAAGAAATAATCGTGTAACAAAGTAAACAATTTGTAAAATATTTATGCGAAGGACTAAAATTTATTCTTATTTTATTTTTATGTGAAACATTCTTGAGCATTCCATTACAATTAGGTTACTTGACTCAAATAGATTGAGCACCATTCTAAGAAGTTGATTCTTCCATGAGATTTTTTTCTTGATAAGGAAGTGTCGAAAGAAACTTCGAATCTTCTTTGATAGCACGCATGGCTTCCTCAAGCCTTTTGGTCACAGCCTGGGGGATTTTGCTTTTTTCATGATAATGAATTATTTATTTTATTTAATTCTATCAACCACTTCCCCTGCTCCAATAGTTTCTTACTTTATTGAGTAACAAATTATTACCTTTCTGAAAAGCAATACTCATAAACTTATTAATAGATGTAATTAAAAATAAGAAATTACAGGTAAATTAACAAAATAAAAAAAATTTGTTTTTCCATGATATTTTAATCATTATTTGTAAGAAGTTATTTGTTTGTTTTCAATTCGTTCACAAAATGTTCAAAAAGATATGTATAATATATATCAGGGGTGGCCAAACTTTTGGGATTCAGGGTCTACTCCACATTTAAAAATCGAAGGCGGTCTACCAATGGCAGAGCTGAATTAAAGTACATATTTATTTTCGGTAACATAAATAAATTTTAAATTATGTACTTTCTCTAAAAAAACTTAATATTAATATTTACAAAATAAAAATTTATTGACAAAAATAATCAAAGTATTCATATATCAAAAAGCTACCATCTTATTTTCGTTTAGTTAAAATTTGGCACTGTATATCTGCGACAAGTTTATCATATTGTGACTGGTACGAGCTAATTGCAATGCATAAAGAAACACGAAATTAAATGTTCATCTGTTGAATACGACCAATGTTTGTTTTTTGTTCATGGTTGAAAAAGCAGATTCTCAAAGATACCTTGATCCAAATTATGATTTGAAATACAAAATCGCAATTTGAAATATTTGGTAACGTTTCCTCAAAAATTAATTTCCGAAAACCAGTATTGCTAAATATGCTCTGGATTTAAGAAATATATCACATCTTAATTAAATAATTTCTTCCTCGACCGTGACTGATGTGATATCTATTAAATGTCCTATTTTCTCAGATATGTTGTCCATCAATATTGACATTTTCATTGTGACAATTTCCATCAATTTTGACAGTTTCGTTAAATGGAAATATCATAAAATTTATTTATTTCAACCTAATTAATACAGCGAATCTTCTTTCAAATTCTTCAAACAAAACAAGTAAGTGTTAAGCGAAATATCCGAAGTGTCGGTTTGGATTATATGGATGCACTCTTCCTCCATGTTTTCGAAGTTTCTCAATTCATGTTTTCTTAATTGAGATGCATACCTTTCTATAGTTTGTTTGAATGTTTTAATCACGCTCGTCATGTCCATTTTAGTTTTTATAAATCGTAAACCTTTAATCATAAATCTTTAAATCGTAAACCTTTGCATAGTTTGTTTTGGGTTTTAAAGCGTAGACGGTAGTAAATTTTTTATTTTAAGTAATTCATTGATTCTATGTCATAAGTCATAAATTAAATTGTTAATAACGGAGGTCATTATCAGGATGGTCACGTGGACTACCTAAAATGTCTTCGCGGTCTTCCAGTCGACCGCGGTCGACGTCTTGGCCACCCTGATATATATGAAAAATAAATATTAAAATAAATATTGCTGTAAACTATTTTGAATTCTATAATGATATGGACTATTGGCAAAATAATTAATAAAATGTTATATCAATTCAAGTGCTACATTTACCTCCTTAAAATGGAAAACAATACCATAACTCTGGTGTTATTTCTCTTTCAAATATACACACACACTGTTAAGGTTCCTTTAGTTATATATAATAATACACAATATAACAATGAAAAAAATTCGAATAAACTGTTCGATAACATTTTTTAACGAAGTCTCTTATATTACAATTATACAAAAAAAAAAATTGAATACATTTTATGAATAATCATGTATATCCAGATATATATTGAAAGCGCTAATGATCTGTAATGTATTATACCCCACAGTGAATGTGGTGTGAAATTACATCCCACAGGTGCATTATAGTTTTTATCAATCTACACAATACTTTTATTGGACTCCACATGAATTTTACTATCAGTGCTTAAGACATGTGTAGTGATGGTGTATGCAGATACATTTTTAAAATTTAAATCAAAATTTTTTATATTCATGACGTTGAAACATTTTTCTGAATTATTTAAAGAGATTTACAACTGAAATTTAATGTGATACTTAATTGTACTTTAACATTCAACATAACTTCTTGTTGTGATATAGTGCAAGTGCTATCACTTGTAACTTGTATCACAATCGTAACTTGTAATGCCATATTTTTTATTAATTTCAATTTTATTTTATGTAGGATTCAATGTAATATATTATAATGTTGATATGAAAAACGTCGTCCTTTTGTTTAAATTTAAGCAGTTTAAAAAAATAAATAAAAAATAAACCTATGAATTGCCATTATTTTTATTACTAGCAGTATAAACGAACGTAATTACATATTCTGTTACGCAAAACATGCTGCATCATTTGCTATACAATATTTGTAGACAAATTAAGTTACGTTGTTTCAATGTCCTAAGTTTTCTGTCACTCTTGTGTCTAAATTAAAAGTTTACCCTAATAAGAAATTTAACATTCCTCCCTCATCATATATATATATATATATATATATATATATATATATATATTAGCAAATACAATATCCACCAACATATATCATTGGCAATCAAACAAGTGCAAAAGCAGCTACAAATGAATATAAATCTACTTCATCCCAATCTTTGATGATATGTTATCACGTTTTAGAACAATTTCATTCAGATTACACGCTTTAAGCTATTTTGAATTAATTGAATACATTTATTATTGAACAAGCCCAAATTGTTGTAATTTTTTTTTGATGACTGATTAGATTCAATTGTTTTCGATGATTTATTTCCCACTATAAAATTCACTTTTTGATATCTCATCTAAGAACTTTAAATCACAATACTCACTTACGACTTTTGAAATCATTACCCATTCTATTTTGATAATTTCATTTTGTTTTAGAATGCTTCATATGTAATTTTTTTATAAATAAATTTGATGATTTTTTCTGTTAAGATAATTTAACACATTATTCAATTGAATGAACATTTTTTCGAGAGAAATTCACGTCTTCTTTGCAACAATAAATCTTTATATTTAAAGTATTTCCATTGTAATGAATGTAGTTGTACTGATTTACTCATTGTAAAATTAATATGGAATTTGTTTAAAAAAATCTTAGATAATATAAATCAAATTATAGGAAATATTCATGACTCTTTTTTTACTTCAATAAGAAAGAGGTTTCCTGAATAAAATTTATTAATTTATAAGCTTTTTTATTCTATAAATATATGAAACAAAATTTTAATATACTGATTAGAATACTAAAATTATAATAACAAAACATGATAAGCACTGCAAAATAATTATTAGATAATGTTGTTCGTTATTAAAACTTAATTAGCTTAATATAAATTTTTGGACGTGTGTATGTATTGTAGTTTTTGTTTTGTTATATTATTTATACATAGGAAAATGAAGGAGAAGATATATGTGAGCATTTTGTTTCTTTAAGCTGCATTATGCGAATTGTCAGAAAATCGGGCTTTTCGAAAATTTGATCTGACAAAATGATTCTAAAAATAGGATCCAGATCTTTTCAGCTCAACTTCTTGATACTGTCTTCATATAAAATTCAGAATCAAAGTTATCACTCGCCCAAAATACGTTGGGTATTATAATACTTAAATTGAGTGTCTCTCAACTTAAAATAAAATAATTATTATCTTTCTTAAAGTTTAGATTGACAAATATTGAAATTGCTTTTCAACAATTTTGTTAAAAATTACTGACAATTGCTGTTAAATATTAAGTAAACATTTGTAGAAAATTTTCGAAAACATTTGTGAAATAAATAAATCAGTATTATTTAAATATTTTTATGGACATAAAAACAATCCTTAAAAGATGAAAATGACTTTGGAATATGTAAGTATAAAAAATGTTAATATTTTCTTCTGTAATTATAAACAAATATAATTTTTAATATCAACTTATTAATATTAAACATAATATTAATAACTTCTATTAATATTAAATGTTTTAAAAATTATTTTTAAAAAAAGGACTTTTTTTTTTAAATGAAGATTTTTTTATCTTGATAAAATGCAAAACTTCTTCCTTTTCGAATGTTATAAATTTTTATATTTCCAAAAATCAACAGTTATGAATAAATTTTATTAGAAAAAATTACTACAATGCGACCATGGTAATGCAGTTTTACAACATATTATAATGGGTAACCATGAGAATAACAAAATTATACATTTAAAATAAGAAGTCTCCGAAAAAGGATATTAAAATTCAATACAATTTTTCTGTATAGCATAATACTTAAAAACTGGCATTTGTAATAAATATAAAAAAAATACTTCTTTTTCTGCAATTTTGTAAAATATAGTTAATTTTGCTCATATGATTTAATTTTAGTAATATGTGTTTTTTTAAAGATTTAAACATACATAAATTGTCATAAAGTCTTAAATAAGACCATTATTATGTAAGAATGTAAATCAACTATTCTAGTATTAGTGATTCTTATAATTTAAGTACATTATATTCATTTAGAATTACTTACAAATGTACAAGTTTTTATATACCCCAGAAAGGAATGCCACTACGGATAATTTATTTCCAGTTATTGACAACATTAATTCGTATGAAAAAAATTGCATTTTAACTCTATTTAATTTGTATGGAATAAAATATACCATAAACTCAAAGTAATGAAATTTGGTATTTAATATTTCCCACTTTTTATGTCAATTCGACTATTTTTGAAAAAAAAAATAGATAAATTATTTTTTTTACAATAAAAAACTGTACGTCCTAGATTCATTAAAACAAAAAATACACGAAAAGATATAACTTTTATAAACGTGTAGAGATTTAAATAATTAAAACAAAATGTGTGAATTCAATAGCTACAATATAGCCTCTTAATTTATTTAAAATTCTTATTTATGTCTAAATTGTAACTTTGTGATCTGGAAATATAGAGAAAGCATTGAACACATGTTTCATCACACTTGACGCAAAAAAGTTAAGATGATTATTTAATCATGTGGACCAAGATAGTCAATATAAAATAGTATCATATATGTAATTCAAGATACTCTTTGAGGAATTAACACATTAAATACTTGAAGTTAGAAGATCAAAAAATATCAAAGAAAGTTTTTTTTGCTAATTAGGCCAAGTTTCATTATATATTAGAAAAATATTCCATTGTATATTACGTTCTGTTACATATTGCAACTAATAAATGTTTTTAATATATACTTATATAGAAGGAAATAATTAGTTAATTGAATTTAGTGTGGAAATAAATCAAGTCATTTTTCAGGGATCTACAACAAATTCATTATTTCAGTAAGAAACGTACTTGCCATTTTCTGCAACATTCTGAAGTCATCAAAATTTCAATCGAAACTGTGTGAAGGATTCATTTAATTACTCATTTATCCTCGCTAATAAATTATCATTTGACACAATCAGAGAAATGAATTAATATGCAGATTGCTAACGTCAGGAAGATACATTCTGCTACAGCAATCATGTACGACAGTATTTGATATATCTCAAGTTATCTTATACTATTTATATTTATTAAAAATATTATAGAGTTCAGCTCTTTAAGAACTTTATAGGAAAAGGTTTTACTGAAATTAAATGTATGTAATATTTAGTCTAAGTATAATTCACTTCTTTGAAGAAAACATCTTGATTTGGAATATGATTTATTTCTTTACTGTTATTTGTGAATTGAATACTTAAAGAAATAATCTCGTTATATGTTATTTTATTTCAATTAAACTTACTGTTTATTCTGAATGAAAAGCAAATTAATGTTTTATAAAAGAAGGTTATTTTTAATTACTGGGATAATAAAGTGATTTTGTTTATAACATTTTCAGTTCTCTCTTTTATGACGTAACCTGTACTCATTCAGTTTCTTAGATTGCTAATGATAAAGTTATAATTCTTAACAAGGACTTCAACTTTATATAACATACTATCATACATCTTAAAAAAATATTTATGATCACAACCCACTGCTCAAATTATCTATTTTCCTTCATTATAAAAATAATTCCTTTCCAGCAATTATTTTTAGAATGAATGTAGTGTGCCAAATTCAACAATTATTTCAAGACATATAAATTTTATGGAGAATATAGTAAAGATACATCCCGTGAAATTTCATGAACATCTAATGTTGGTTAGATATATCAATGAAGTTTTATAAACTTATTTGTATAACATAATTTACCAAAGTATAAAATATATATTGTTGCTGTTTCAAGTTTTGTAAACAGAGTGATTGGCTTTTCTAATATTATCGTATTTTAAATAAAATTCAATGTCAAACTAATTCAACAGCAAATTGTTTCCAAGCAATAATTCAATATGTTTACTTGGAATAAATATTTTATAAGTTTTCGATGTATTTTTTATTTTCTGGCAAGTGAGTTTTACATTCCAGTACTTACAAATTCCTTATTATCATATTTTAGGTAAAGAGGTAATTCCAAAATTCATTTTCGTATTTCATAACTTGCATAATACGCTAATTAAAAAGGTAATCATGAAATTGCATTTTTCTCTAAGATGATTTCATAAAGCTTCATTTGCATTATTTTCTGTATTGTTGAGTCAACAAAACGATTTTCATTTCTTAAGAAAAAAAAATAGCGGATTTTCTGTAAGTAAAACATTTTCCTTTCCCAGTCTTTTTATTTAAATAACATAATATTTAATAAGTTGTTTTCATAAGATCATTTGATTTCAAATGATTTTATGAAATAGATTATTTGAAATCAAATACATTCATCAAATTATTTGAAAAAGAATACTGTAATAGTGTAATACTGAATAATGTCTCAAAAATGAAAACTACATGCAAAAAATATAGTTATTTTAAATTATATTGAAGTATTTTATTAGTTATGGCATGCAAATTAAAAGTAGACAAGTAAACAAGTAAGACATCTGATTGATAAAATGTATCTTAGTTACAAATTAATTATATTTCACTGTCTATTATGTTTGATTGTTTTGTTATAATTTTAAAAATTTAAAATAAGTCATCTGTTTATTTCGTTAAACTTTGTATAATTTATTTAAAATATATTATAGTTTCACACTTTAATAACCTATTTGAAATTTTAAATCTTGATTTGGTGAAATTATTCAATTTGAAATTTGTTTTATAAGGATCCAAATTTTAAATATTGCTGAGATGGGAATTTCACGTTATAGCATTTATTAGTCTTTTTAGCAGTATTGCAAAATATTTAATTTGTATTATAAATCAATGTTATTAAGAAATTCCAATTTTTATTATAAGAAAAATTACTTTTCTTAACAATTATAAATTTTTTAGGTAGAAAATTTTATTATTTGTTGCTAGAGCCCTTGCTTTTTCCATATTTTCAGCGTTTTCTATTAGCCGTATTACAACAGCATACTGCATTACCACATATGATACCGTAAGTTAAAGATTTCTTCTTTACCCAACACAGAAAATTTCTTCCTTAATCTTCTTATTCTCTTGAACTATCAATCGAAAATGTCACTCAGTAAACAGAAAGCAATGCTAATGTATAACAACTTTGACTATATGTGAAAGCTGCATGGAATGTTATGTTGCAACGTGTTTGATTCAAATTAAAGGTGTTTTCATATTGTCAAAGCTAAAGATGTAGGCTATTCTAACTAATGCATTTATCATACTTCCTATTTTACAAGATCTAGCAAGTTCGACCACTTGAACTTTTTATGTTGTGTTAAATACTAAAAAATACTGCTGTAATACGTTTGGTCATTCTTGATGTACCTGTACAAGTGGCCAACAATATATTATTAGAGGACAATTCTCACAGAATTTTACAATTTATTACTTGATATTTTATCCTTAATAGATCCCATTTAGTTCATAATGCTCATATATCCCAATAAAGTATATCACAAAAAATCCAAACATCACAATTTAAAAATATATAGATTCCATGGCCATAAAAATATTGTTACTTCTCCCATGTTTTCAAAATAAGTGCAAAAAAGATTTTTATGCAATGATCATAAGAATCTTTTAGAAACATTTACTCATAAGATAGTACTTCTACCATTCAAACGTAATAAGAAATAGAAGGAATAATTTTAAACATCAAAAATCGAAATAACTGCTTTGCCTAAAAATAATCAGAAAATTTGTATTCATTTGAAAAATGGATTAAGAAAATATTTTTCAACAAAAATGAGCATTTTAGTCACTAATAAAATTAATAATTAAAATTAACAGTTGTAGTAATTATTTCCTCTTGGTATTGTAAAAGATTTCATGAGAGTTGTGATTAATATTTATCAAATCAAAACTGTGCACTGATTTATAAATACTATTTTGTATCTGTGTAATCTGTGTAAATATATACTGATATGTATATACATAACAGGGAAAATAAGTTTGAAAAATTGTGATACATTTAATGATTTTTCTTTTCTTTTTAATTTTAGCATTTGAAAATACCATTTGTTTCATAAATATTGCGAATCCACTTAAGAATGCTTGAGCATGTAAAGAAAAAATAATTACAAAATGAAAAAAATGCATATTTAAAAAGCTTGTATTATTTATAAAAAATGCATAAGAGCTTCTTCAAAGAAATGCTAAAAATATTGCAGATAATATAGAAACTAAAGTTGGAAGTTCGAAAAAAGATAAAATTTTGAAAATTACAATCAAAGCGAATCAGAGCTGTTTCTGTTAATATTAGTTTCGGAAGATGTGTTCAAAAAACATTACACTAATAACATAATTTGTCAGTTTAAAAACTTTTTCAAGAGTATTGTTATAAAATAAAAATTTGTAATCTGTAAAAATACTGGACAACAGCCACTTTTGTGCAGCTGAATAAATATGTGTAATAAAAAAAATCCTTATAAAATCATTAAAACAGTTATGAACAACTATTTTAACAACATTTAAATTTTGTTTCATAATAAAATGTATTTGAAATTTAATAGAAATACACAAGAAGATCAAGATTAATTTTTAGTCAATTAATTTCATGTTTAATGAGAACATTGAAAAGTAGTTTATGAATCTGATTTGAGTAATTTGTGAACATTATTACTAAAACAGCATTTTCCATGTCATTCAAATTTGCTAGAAGTATGATATTTTTAAGATTACTTTCTTAGAAATATAATTAAGTGCATCAATAAGTTAAAATGATATTATTATTTACTGTTTTGTATGTGTGTGCATTCTGTTCATTTTTTAAGTTATTATATATATATATATATATATATATATATATATATATATATAT
>JAPDSC010103010.1:104260-127667 GCA_026290005.1 Latrodectus geometricus
TATAAACTTGGTCGATAAATGAGTTATTCTATCCAAGAATTAACTCTGTGTTGAGAAATATATTCCAGTAAAGTATTCACCATTATTTTCTGACATGGAAATGAGCAATGTGACATTTTCTGGTGCTGAAGCATAATCCATGTTGTCTCATTTTGGGGTTTCTAGACCATCAAATAGAACCGAATATGAACGGAAAATGTGACACTTTGACAGCCGATTTCTTGCTTTGTGCCAAAATTCCAATTATGTTGTAACGCATTTTCTCTGGATAGTCTTCTGTTCTACCTTCTCTAAGTGAGGAACTCTCGAGCATTAGAAAATACTCTTTTTACTTCTCCCCTATCACCTGTCATTCAAATAAATTCAACATCATCAGTTTCCGTACGAATAATAAAATAAAATGCTGCATTCATGTTATTATTCCCATATGAATATTTCAAACATTTGCTCATTTTAAAGTTCTGATTATTACATCTGATTTCCGTTTGAACTCTGTCATATAAGGAAAATAGTGCGCAATAAATATTTTTGTGTTGGATGTAAGAATTATTTCGAAAAATATTAAGTTTACGTATTAATATTTTAAAAAGTTTTCTTTTCGTTTTCGCAGATATATGTTTTGATAATTTATATTAAAATTACTTATTCCCTTTCAAAATTTATACTTATTCGCTTTCAAACTCCATTGAATACATTAATTTACGATATACGTAACTTTGCATTATTTTTACTTACACTTCATTGATTTTTTTGAATTTTTATGACATAATGTAATTTAAAGTTTACTTACAAAAAGATTCATCTGTTTGATATATGCTTTGAATTTATTAATTAATTTACCTTAAAATAACATGGTAAATAAAGATATAGAATAAAAATTAGCACATATTAAATTTTATATAAAATTAGATTTTATAAAATTTAGAATAAAGAAACACTTAATGAAATCCAGCTCAGAAATAATCATAACTATTAAACTAAACTAAAATTTTTCATTAAATCATAAGAAAGAATGGATTTTTTTAGTCTTTATGTATGCTCATGCAACAAACTTGTTCTAAGAATAAAATCCCTTCAATTGCAGAAATCATAATTTAAATACACTCAAAACCATAAAGGAAAAAATGATTAAAAAAGTTTAATTTTTTATTATGGCAAAACCAAATGTCACATACTAGAAGCCAAATGATGAAACAATTTCGTCTGAAACTAGGAAATTCATGCTAAAAATTTAACAATGAATTGGAGATTATCTTGAATATAGATTAACATGTGTTTATAAAATGTGCTTATGAGGCAATTTATTCATTCAAACGCAGGTTGCATAGTAAAAAAAAATAAAGTGTAAGTACTTTAAAAAAAATTCGAAATAAATTATTAAATTATAAGAAATAAAAGTAAAAAAGTAAAGTTGTTAAATACTTAAAAAAAAAAAATCAAAATAATTTAAAATGTGATTTATTTAAGCGATGCATAAATAAAATAGATTTGTAAAGTTTGAAATTTGTATTTAATATGGAGAAATTAAATACTTTTAGTGAAAATTTCTAACATTTTTGATATACCAGAGTATGAAATATAAAAACTTGTATCGAGACATAAGGGTCAGAAATTCTTGACTTATGTAGCCCAATGTACGTGCTTTATCATTCTGAAATAAAGAATTTTGCATTGAATATAAATAAATTCCTGTATGTTATCTTGAATCTGGTTAAGATTATTATATTATTATTTTACTAATTTAAACTATAATTTTTTTTCAAGAAAACAAATTTATACAAAATATTACCCATCTTTTATAAATAATTTACATTTTGATATTTAGACATAATATTTAATATGAATTACTGTACAAGGTAAGTTCTATGTTTTAGTTTTGAAAACTTTGAGACATAAATTATTTAGAAACAAGTAAAACGAATAATAGGGAATTAGATATTTCGTTACGGTAATGTTCACTTGCATTTCATTGCTTTCGTTAAGCAGTATCTCTCAAAATAAACGCATTATTAAACTCATACCACATCAATTTAACGTTCAGAACTCGCACAATTAATTAAACAAACAAGTGCTCATAACTCGCTCTATGAGATTTTTAGTTACTTTTGACGATGAAGGGAAATGTGTAAGATCATTTAAGAAAAACAATTTAAAAATGTATGGTATATTTTTGTCGTAAGCATATTTTCTAATTTGTTTTTTTTTTTTTTTTTTTTTTTTTTGAAGATTTAATTTTCAGATTTTACTAAGCACACTTTGCATATTAGTTTTAAAACTGATTATGCAATATTTTCATTAATCAGAATTTTTAATATTATATGTATTTATAAACTAATAAATCTGTTATTATTAAACAAATAAATATGTTACTCATAGACAGAGAAATAAAAAAAATATTTTAGATTTTGTCCATGATGTATTTATATATTTGTTTACAATTAGCTATTTATATTTCTTCTTGTCCACATTTTAAATATACATTGTTATTTTCCTTTGAAAGCCCTGAAATATTAGAGTCAAAAATATTTTTTTAAGTGCATAGTTATTAATATTTTCTTCAAATTAGAACATACTCTTTAATCTGAAAAGTAAATTGTTCATCTCTATTTGTATATTTAATTTATTTTAATTTGATAATATTATTAATTAAATTTAAAATTTTCTGTTCCTCTATTTCATATTTTATATAATTATTATTAATTCATATTTTAAGATATTAAAGTTTAGAGTTCTTGCTTAGAATATTGTGACCTTATTAGGATGAGCTAATTTAATAACTGTCTTATGTTTAATCCCACTTCAAAATTACAGACTTATGAAATATGAACTAAAAGTTTTCTCGCATTCCTTAACACAGATAACGTTAAACCTTAAGTAGATTCATATTTAATATTTATGAAATTCTATAGAATTTTCCATCATAATATATTCACAACAACAATAATATACAGTTGAATTAACCATTCACTTTGTAATGGTTCTCGGGCACACCATTTCGTAGCATGAATGCCTGGTAGAAATCGTTCAATAGCGAGCCTGTTACATTATCCACATATTTCCCTAAGATCTAGACTTATGAAGGCCACCATTTATTTCCACCGGAATAAGCTGGAGGCTTAGCGAAGCAACAAATCTCGAGAAAACGTCAGCCGGAATATTCGACTGGGCGATCACCAACCTCTTGAACCTGTAAAGATCATTAGTCCCGTTTCTCTTTCCTGGTGCATACTCCCTCATCCTTTTCCTTCCGCACTTCTTACTCCCACCCCACAAGATTCCGTTGATCTGATCTTCTTCCAATATGTTTGAGTAATGGGGTCCCATAAGCTATAACTTAATATTGAGATTTGGTTAGGATGAAGATGAAAACTAATATAATGCATTTTGTGTAGATTATTACAAGAGTTGTGTATAAAGGGTGGGGGAAAGTACAATAAAAAAGCCTGGAATTCTCACTTATTCTATCAAATGTGTGAGGGAGTATTAAAAGAAATACTTCAATAAATCGTAATTTATTAAATTTTACCTAACTCTTGTAAAAGATATCTTACAATATTTTAAATAATTAAATTTAAAGTTTAAATAATATTTACAATAAAATTGTTAAAAAAATATTCCAAAAAAAAATTTCAAACACACATTTATAAGAATGCATCAATAAAATATTTTCCATTTTCATTTTACTGTGGTGAGTTAGATTTTGTTTGCTATTTTTTTTTAAATATATTGCATTTATATTTTGATTTTATACATCTAGAAATATACAAATTGTCGAATGATTTAATGTAATTTTTTAATGAACATTATTGAGCTTTATGTATATACATATATGTGTGTATGTGCTTGATATTCATTAAAAAGTATAATTTCATATATATAATGTTTTAAAGTCAATGAAGTACGAAAATTACAAAAATATTTTTGAAATATAGTCATCAGATTGGACTTGGACATTGATTGGGCAGAAAGAGGGAATTAATTCTAGAATGAAATAAAAAATGAAAATTAAATCAGAGATAAATAATAAGAAATAGATTTGTTCTATATTAATGTAAATAAACTATTAAATACTTAAATCTATATGTTATACATCCGGCTTTAGGATATTTGAATAATAATGCAAAAAATTATTCAGATCTCAGAGTATTGTTTTCACTATCTAAGAAATAAACCATATAATTTTGGAGACACTTATAGAATAAAGCAAATAGATTTTAAATATTTTATTTATGTGACAAGCATAGACAAGCATAAATATCACAATCTCATGCAATAAATTTTAATATTTTCTTTATCTCCTACTCAAATAAAATACTGCTTTTGACGAAATATATTACTCCAATGCCATTTCTAATGATGCAAGACATCACCAACTTTTGTTTGACATTTAAAACCTCTTGAAAATTCCACTTAATCCTACAATTTGGGAAAATTTAGATATTCATGGCAAGAAGCATTTTAAGTAGGAGTGATTAACTTCTAAAGTACCATAATAAAATATGGCGATTGATCTGTAACTTTAAATAATTAGATGTTCAGGGACTTTAAAGCTGCCGGCTTAAATAGCGATCCGTATTCATTTTAATTAACCTTTTCAGAAAGCTGAGACTATCAAATTGGTGCAAGGAGACATTTTAGAAGGACTTGAATTAAGTCACGAAAGTTCACGGAACTTGCAATTTAAGAGCGCTGCATCGATCGGGGATTAAAATCACTGAACTTCACTCAGAGAAATCGTGGATGTTCACTATCCGCCTCCTTCAGAACTGCTTGGAAAGACAGAGTGTTAGTTGGAAATCCTGGACAGAAGTTTGTCCACTTCTCGTTAGTGATAAAGCCATATAGTATTAACAGTTAACTTAGAAATTTTAAGGGTTTGTTGAAATTTATTATGGTATACATAAAATTATTTATTAAAGACAAGGTATATAATGCTGAATTTATATTTTAATTTACAAAGTTTTAAAAGTTGCAGCAAATTTGTATACATTATTAATTGTAAAATATAAGCCATACTTTTCCACATGTTTTTCATTTATCATTAACATTAAATGCATTTATCATGAGCAAATAAGCAGTTACCAAGAGCAGATTTATTATTACTCACAATTAAAAGGCAATATTTATATCTAATAATAAATAATTGCTTACGATAATAGACTATAAATTTGTAGATTTTACAGATCATAATTACAGATAAAATTTTAATTTATTTTATAGTTTTTTTCTTAGAATTTAGTTTTGTTTTAAAACTTTCCAGAAATAATGAAAGACACAAATACCACACAATGTAAATAAATATAGATTTTATTATTAATTGTGGAAAATATTGTGCGGTGCTTCAAAAATGTATTTTTAAAATGTTCGTATAAGACTTGTGTATAATTTTATACCTTACTTATTTTTTCATTTTAAGCAATTCCATTTAAATGCAAATTTAAGGAAAGTTTACTTATGAATTAATATTTTAAATACATATTACACATTGCATATATTTACTTTATCATACGTCAGCGTACAGTTTCGTAAATATTTTTAATGAAACTTTAAATATAATTCATCTCTATTACCTATTTAATAACAAATATCTTTTCATAATTTTCAAAATAAACGATGGTATTAGTTATATTTCACAAATTATGGTTTGAAATTTTGAAGTCGAATAAAAGAAGACAAATAATGAAAATATTTAAAAACTTTGAAATATGAAGTTAGAGTCTTATTTAATCCACATTATATATTAGATAATATGAAGTACATATAATTCATATAGAAATTAATAATCATTAGATTATCGAATGTTTTCAAATATTTCGAATGTGATAAATATAGACTAACATAAACAATTTTTTATTACTATGCCTCAATATTTTACATAATTTGTTAAATTTCTTTATCTCTCTTTTCACCAATTCTATTAAAATCATAGTTCTAAGAGACATTTTTTCGTTCTGTAAAAAAGAAATCTGTAAAATCAATTATAAAAATTAATGTTTCTATGTTCTTTGTGGTATTGTATTGATGCAAACAATAAAATACAACTTGGGAGAATATCTCATATCTAAATAAAATTAAAGTAGTATGGATTTTTTAAAGAAATTCAAGTCATAAAATAAAATTTTTTTGTGAGTTTAAAAAAAAATCTAACAATTACGGGAATAATATCAATAGAAATGAAATTGACTTGGAAGTAAATATGATTCATGGTTATTTCTTTTATTTTTTAGATCAAATATAAGCATTAAGTTTAAGTATTGATGACAGAAGAGTTCTCTTATTGTACACTAATTTTGGCATATTATTTGGCTAAGCATTTGATCTTGATACTTAAAATACAGTCGTTTTTATACTTTTGGGTCTGGTTATTACTTATTTTGTTAGTATCATTAATCATACTGCATTAAAACAACTGCATGATCATTTGAAAGAAATGTATCTTAGAGTGTATTTTGTATCTTGTATTTTGGCTGTTTAATAATGTATTAAATATGCTAATCATTTTTATCACTAGATATTTTTTCGAAATCTAATTGGCAAAATTATCTTTTTAAATTTATATTTTAACAATCTTGAAATGATTTCATAGAATATCATTTTAATTTTGCTTTGATTTTCGTACAATTATTTTTGAATATTGTGTAAGAAACTGATGTATTTGGGGATTTAAATATAGTAGTTCTAATTTCCAGTTTGACTCTTGATTGCTCAATTTTGCCGTTGATCTAATTATTTCTGTGTCGTTTTCTATTTGAATAAGCAATTTTAGATTTCTTATCCATGGAAATCTGTGTCGTTAAAATAGTAATATTTTCAGTTTCGTCAAAATAGTGATTTTCTAAATTTTAATCATTCATTTTTATTTTATTTTATCATTTGAATTTTTTTATATTTATAGCCTATATATGCTAGCTTTTAATGTCTTTTAATAAGTATATAATGAAGTTGAGGTATTCCCTTTATAATTTAATTATAATGTGATTTATTTAATTTACATTAGGATGATATATTTAATTTAAGTTATATCTAAAATGTGGCCCTACCTTTCAGTGGTTACTCAAACTGATTCCAATTATTGAGTTGCCTATAGTTCTATTTGTTGTAAGATAATGCGTGATTTTATTAATATACCTTGTAGAGAACAATATCTTTTATGTATATCGATGATTTTCTTCAACCAACACTAATAATTTTATCTTAGTAATTCATATGATTCAGGCATAAAATATAAAGCATTAATTTAATCGTTATTCATTTTTAATTAAACTCATCAACAAATCACATGAATACTTCTTACGAGATTTTTTGTAATTATTTTGAATATTATTTTAGGGCACCTGTGTGTGGGAATATAAACAGTGTCCAAGCTCTGTTTTATTTGTTAATTTATAACAATAAAATTGAAAAGAGTTTTAACTGTTCACATGCATATTTGTAACAACTATAACTAAAATATTTTCACATAATGGGTAGAGAACTTCACGGTTCAGCCAGTTACACTTATAAAGTTATAAATAAATTATATAACATTTGTAAAACTTCAATTCTTTGAAAAATCTAGTTTTTGTTGAACCCAATTTAAATTCTAAGAAATGATATTATTTGAAAGGAAATTCACTGATATTTGCCAAATATAATGCTATAACATTATTGCTTATATGAAAAATGTTTTGTAAAGAAAAAGTCTCAACACACAATAAAACCTGTAAAATATCTCTAACTATTTAAAGATTATAGCATCTTTCGATACCTCAACTTCGTAATAGACTCATTAAAAGACATTTAAGCTAGCAGAGATATTATTTCTTCTTTAGATTATTCAAATAAAATTTTATAAAAAACTGTAATTTCTTATAATTCGTTATTCCATAAATTTATATTAAATTACAAATCATAGTTAGTTATATTATAATATTGACACAAACATTTATATTTTTATAGCATGATAAAGATGTTGGTACAGATTAAATCTGACAGTAAAATTAAACTATGTTTCAAGAAATGTGTCGAATAACCGTACATTCCATTTCAAATCAATGGAAGAAAAATAAGCCTTTATTTGCATTGAACGAAGTGTATTTGATAATTTGAGACATAATTACTTAAATGGTATATTTACTGCAGTGTGAATTTGTTAAAAGCATATTGTATTGCAGTTTTTCTCAAATGCATGTTTCATTTGTTTTATTGCATTTTTTTATTTTTCAGTTGTTTGTTTGTATACTTGTTTTTGCATATTTGTTTTAAATCAATATCGTTGGAGTTGCAAAAGTTTTTATTTTATTACATTTTTAATTTATATATTCAAGAGAACACAAAAATATTATATTATTTAAAAACAAAAATTTAAAAGAATTTAAGACATTTATCACTAAAATCAAAAGTTGTAAACACTTAATTTTATGCGTACCTAATTTTGGAAACTCCAATAAAACAGAAGGGCAAAAACAATAAAAACAGCTTATACTTTAAGAGTAAAATGTTTTGAAAAGAATGGTTTTTAGAACAATTCTTTTTTTAAAGATTTCTTGTCCTAAAGAAAAAATAATAAAAACAACAGGTGGTACAAGGAAATAAATTACATTATAAAAGCAAAAAATAAATAAACCAATTAGTAAAAAACTTAAAGTCTTTCAAAATTCTATTTAAATTGAAAATAACTAAAATTAAAAATAGCAGAATTTTAAATTAATTTTCTCATATAATTCTCTGAATTTATTATACTAGAGCTAGCTAAGTGTTAAAACCTGATGATCAGTAAACATCAATAATTGTGAACACATGATTTTCTAAATAATAAATTGTGAAATTTATAAATTAAAATTGCTATATTTTTCTTTATTTTTCAAATTTAATTTGTAAATAATTAATATAGAAATACTTGTGTTATAATAAAAATATTGGTCTTAAAATAATTTGTTTTTGACAGTATAAAAAACAACTTACGAACAAATTGAAATTCTAACAGTGCTAGGTCAAAACTTTTTCAGAAAGTTGAAATATAATTACAAATTAATGCCACATTTGACAGAAATTTCCTTAGAAATGTTTTTACAATGAAACATAACTTATTCTATGCATCAGTAATATAATTTAATGATAAATCATATTTCCTGGTGGAATTCAATCGTGATCTGTCAAATGAAGCGATGTTGACACAAAGTCTTAAGCGATGAAAAACACAAAGTCTTATATTAAAATAATTCAGTTTATTGACACTCTCTTTACATTTTTTGTAATAGTCTTCTATAGTTTTTTTACTCCAAGCTTTCTTCTTTAAATATGTTTGGACCCCATTACATTTATTTTATAAAGGAATTTTAAATTCCTCTGATGTGATTAATAATCGCAATGTGCCAAATCTCATTCCATTTCTGTAAAGTAAATAGAATTTTAAAATTAGAGCCACTATATATTATCTTTTTTTAACAATTTATGTATTCATGTTCCGTTATAAGATAATAGATTGGAATAATAAAATATGCATTGTATTTCTTTCGAAGTTGTCAAATATTGCGTTATTGCTTAAAGTACATCCACTCTTTTCAATTATTTAGTGCTTTATGAATATAATAGTCGAAGTTAATCAATCGACATTGTTTTGACAGATTCGTAGGAATAAAACTTATTTAACTGGATATTAAGTGTTAACTGACATGAGAAAATGATATTTTAGTTCGAAATGTTGTTTCTATTTATTTGTCTGTCAAAAATAAAATGGATATCGTTTTATTCCTTTTGAAGAAATTAAATACGGCTCACTCTGAATGAAAATTCTCTGTCCAAAACAATGAGAATATGATACTTTATAAAGCCCTTCAGCAGCTTTTCGTTATTAGGCTTAAAGCTATTCTTTTTTTCATCCTTTTTCACTGTGAATTATATTATATGTATACATCATCATAATATTCATCACAAGTAGTTATTTGATA
This sequence comes from Latrodectus geometricus, assembly GCA_026290005.1. Classification (NCBI taxonomy): domain Eukaryota; kingdom Metazoa; phylum Arthropoda; class Arachnida; order Araneae; family Theridiidae; genus Latrodectus; species Latrodectus geometricus. The sequence goes on from JAPDSC010103010.1 coordinate 114,190, forward strand.
TTTTATAATGGGGGCAACCAGTAACTTGAGATCAATTTAACTAATCAATACCCTATCACCATAATAATAAAATGTTATGTTTTTTTAAAGTTTATTGTGTAAGAATTTATGATAGTCATGATAAGCACTATATTGTACTCATAGGAAAAACCCATAATTTTTATTATAATTAATAGATTTAGGCAACAAGCAATCTATCAGTTTTTTTTTTTTTTTTTTTTTTTTTTTTTTTACACTTAAATCTTAATCTATTTTGACATCTTCTTGCAGAGATAAGAGATTCAAAGCAATGAGATATTTTTATCCGAATTTAGTTCAAGTACCAACTTATTTTAAAACTCAAATGTTTAAATATGAATTTTGCATTCAATGGATGGTTTGTAAATTATTAGAAAATTTTCTAACGAATCATCTCTTGTCAGATTAGTTTCTTGAAGCATCACAGTCCAATATCATTCAAACTGAACTCAACACACAGACTTCACTAAACCAAGTTGACAGGTTTAGTTCATAAATTTTAATGAAGTTTTCTACATTCTTTCGTAAGTTCATTCACCTTTTTCAATTGAGAAGGAAGTTCATAAAATCTAAAACACTGTCTCAAAATATCGATATTCCAATTGGAATTGTTGATAAGTCTAAATAAAAATTTGTTGGTGAGGAAGCAGCATGAATAATAGGCATATTAAATTTGATCATCCTGATGGCAGCTACGTTACTATTATTCGACATCATATTCAATGCCATTAAGCATTCAGCATGAATCAGTTGTTCTTAATACACTTTACAAACAGGATTGCTCAATGCCAAGATATGGCCGATAAAAGATAGTATTTTACTTGACTATAAAATTTGCATAAATTCGACTTCTTAAACTATATAAATTTATTTTTAATTTTTCTACATTATTTTTGATAAGATAATTGCTAATTAAATTATTTGTTACAAGGAATTTTCATCTTAATCCTAATCATGTTTTTTGTATTTGCAAGAAGCATTGATGTAAAGCTTAGTAAAATAAATTTTTCATGTTTCCTTTGTACACGAATAAATTAAGAGTTTTATTAATAAAATTCTTTTTTCTTTTTTACAACAGAAGAATTACTTTGATGTTGAAATTTAGTGTACTACAACTTTTTAATTCCGCTCAATTCTCTCAAAAGTAGAAAATAACTAAAAAATATCCACTTTCAAAAGAATTTGCTTTTTTAAGAAAATCAGTTTAAAAATTAAAATCCTCTTTACATAATTTTATCGAAGTTTATTCTTATTTAAAATTTGAATACTGATGTTCCTAAATATACTGCAATTATTTAATTTTCAAAGTAAGTTTCTACATTAAACTTTACATCAAATACATCATAAAGGAAAATTTAAGCAAATACTTAATTTTTTTTCTACGAAATTTATAAATTATTCATTCATTTTAATTTAACAATTGTCAAATGTCTCAACGCATTATATATTATTTAACATTATTTTTGATGTTATATATATATGTAAATTCTGCGTGCTGCATCATCAATCAATTTGAACTCAGTATTTTGTCACCGTTTTATTAATTTGGAGTTAGAGTATTTTATGTGTGTAATTTGAAAACTAGAAACCATTGTCCTTGGAAAATAACTTGCGCTAATTTAAGCATGATGCTCCCTTTTTGAGTGGAACTCGTATAATGAAAAGTGTGGAATATTTAACGATACTATGTAACAATTGTAGCAAGTTGAGGAATTAAAATACTAGTGTTTCATGTTTTATTTTAAAGCTTGAGTTTTTAAATGGAATATAATATTGGTATTTTGACATTTCACTATTTTGCAGGATAAATGTGTTTTATAAGTACATAATTTACCATTTTTATACTTTATAAAAATGATTGTAAGACACGAGTTTTAAGGAATAGAGAAATTTAGCTTTTGATATAAAAAAGCCATTTTTCATTTAAATAATATTAAAACGTTTTCAGCTTATATGAAAAATAGTTTGTTTCGCTTATATAAAAAAGGGCTTTTAATCACCCCTGTTAATAATTGTTCTTGAAGTAAGGAATTATTTCAGACCATGAATTATTTTTAATTATTTCAAAGCGATTAATGAGTTTGTTAAATTAGTCTCGTATGGAATACATTTTTTTAGTAAATTAAATTTTTATAATATGATAATTTTTGCTGTATAGAAAATATAACATGATCTTCTACTTAAATTTAAAAACATTACTCTTCTTGTGATAGTGAATCGAATAAGCACATGGATATTTTAATAAATCCTTTTATTTTTCATTTCAAATTACATTTCGTTTAAATTTTAAATTAATCAGTTACTAATAACAATTGAATATAATATTGTATATAGTATATTTAAGATGAGCAAAATTAATACTTTTAAAATCCTTGGAAATAGTGGGGGAAATATAACTTCTTGTCATAACATGTCAATTCATCTTCAAAAAAAAAAATAATTTTGTTAAAATTTTCTTCCAACATTTGCTTATAATTTTTGTTTTCTTTTTATGTCTCAATAAATAAAATTGACTTAATGGAAATGAAATAAAAATATTTAACAAAAACCCTACGTATAAAAGAAATTTAAAATCATTGAATACTACACTTATATATTTTAATCTATATCTTACTACAGTAAGTGATTCAAAAAGTTTACATTTTGAGCAAAAACTAAATTATTACTTATAAAATTGTTTTTCTTACATAGGTTTATAAGAGTTAAAGGCTAAATTTTTAATTTTTTATTATTTTTTAAAAGGAAAGAAATGTATAAAACATATATGTGAATCGGCATCAGGTGATGGCTAAGTTCTACGCGGCCTTATCTTGACACGTAGTTATTAGAGGCATGTATTGCAATTGCGTTGTGATCGCATATGCATTGAGATACCTTATTTGTTCATGGAAACTCGAGTAGCATAAGAACGTTTTGATGTGAAATTGCATAGTCTGTTTCTAATAATTTTTTTGTTTACTCATTATTCGAATGGATTGTCCCCATCGTTTTGGTAGTTCTACAATAGGGCTTATAGTTGGCAGTTTAGCGGCTTGTCAATGACAGACATTCTAATGCAGTATTCTTTGGGTTTCAAGAAATATGGTGCCCACAGTTTGAAAACAATTCACAAAGACGAGTACTGTGATCTAACTACCTGGAAAAGCCAAAAAAGGCAATAACGCCAGCTGAAGACCATTATTTGAGTTTTCAAGCCAAAAGTGGTAGGTCCGAGATAGCAACACAACTGCTTCGCAACTTTTATGGAGTAAGATGAAAATCCATTTCATAACTGTCACCCAGAGACCTAATAAAAATGGCTGGTATGCTAGGGAACCTGAAGTCTGTACCGTTTTACTATGAACTACAAAAAGAGCAGTCCATGATGCCGAGAACACCTGTCTCTTCAGTGATGAGTCTGATTCGTCTGAACAGTGACTGAAGACGTGTTTTTATGTAGAGACAACATGACGGTTGATATTGGCCACCGTCATGTTAACGATAACGTTATAACATTAACGAAAATGACCACTATGGTATAAGTGGTTTGATGGCCTGGATGCACATTATGACAGATGGATGCACCAAACACTTTAATTTGCTCCATAAAGTTACTCTGGCAGGTTACTGGTACAAATATGAGATACCAATACTTTATGTGATATTTTTTCACTGAGCATATAGTTCAAAATTCGTATTTATGGACGATAATGCACGACCACATTTGGCACAGTTGGTGAAAGAATATCTGCAGTTGAAGTATATTAAATGATTGGACTAGGCTAAAGTTACCCCAGTTTTAATGTTATCGAACTCTTATGATACTCCCTTGGACACTTAATACCAACTTGAAAATGAACTCCAACGAACATCAATGATCTGAAATGTGCTTTTGCTAGAATATTTGTGGTTATCACAAAGATTGATTAGCGCTCTATTAAAAAAAGTATGAATGCCCGAAGTGAGAGTTGTGTAACTGTTTGGGGCGATCATGAATCCGATTAAATATGGTTTTCTTGTTTATTTCTTTTTTTTGCTTACTTTTTGAGTGGAGAAATGTTGGTTAACTGCTGTAATGGATAAGTAATCAGTTTCCTTCTTTAAGTATTAGTTGTGATCATTTTTATTTTTGTTATATATCACACACATATTATTTATATATCAGTTGATTATCATATATCAGTTGTTTTTTATAGCCAAATAAATTAATTGTCTCTTTAATTGTTTTCGTGCTTATATATAAATTTAACTAAAAGTTATATAAAAATAATACTTAAATTCAATGTGTTTGTCATGACAATCATTAGTGGTGAAAGTCATGCAGAATTTAACTACTTTAATAATGTTTTTTAATTCATTTTTAAATGTTTAGGCCAATATGTTTGATATCTGTATCATAAATTATATTAACACACTATCCAGAAGTATGCAAGTTTCTTCTCTTTGCTCTTTTTGATGTATTGTTCAACTTAACAGTGTATAATAATGAATGTTAGATTGCCCCATTTTTTGACAATTAATTTACTAATAAATTCCAGCAGTATATATAAAAACTTATAAATTAAACTGATTATGAAAATATTAAATATATCTACTCAATCTAAAAAATAAAATACAATGTAAATATTTATACATAATACATTTTAAAAGATTAAATAACATATTTCATATACACATATTAGACATTTTTCTAATGGATTTAGTTATTAGTATTAAAAATTACAATTAGATTCATTGCATTAAAATTCTTTCACATATCATAATAAATGCCGCAACACAAAAAATAAAATTTATAATAGTTATCAATAGTTTTATGTGTTCTATGATAGCTAAAATTATTTTTACCATGATAATATGATTTATAGGAGAATTATGATAAAGGGAGATTAGTAAAAACATCTATATTACTAGCATTTATTGACAGAGACAATGGAAATTTGTTTCTGAATTTAAGACACAGATTCAGAATTTGATAAATTTAATTTCAAATAGTGAACAAAAAATAAACGACAAGTTGTCAGTTTTTTGGTAAATTACATATAATAACTTTGTAAAGAATTACAATTAAATCTGATAACAAAGTGAAATGTTGTCTGATAAAATAAACTATATTATTTCATCTTTCTAACTCCAGCCAAAAGACATACAGGTAATATCTATTTATATCCTTTATATTTTAATTTGTGGGTAAATGTTTATAACAATTATTCAATTAGTAAGGCAATTAATATTCTACTCTCTCCATCTAAAATGCCGTAGTTGATTTCAATGAAATGTTTATATTATTACACTGAACCTTTTTGTGTCAAAAACTATACACTTGATCATTTTAAAGGGATATCATGTCATCTACCATTAATGAACCATTAAACACTCTGATGGTAAATAAGTCCAATAAAGACCCTAATTTTAAGTAATATTAAATGAAAGGAAGCTTAATATTGAGCTTCTAAAGCACAATGTGTCTAGACATTTCTGAAAAACTTAGTCGAGAGATTCATATTTCATCAGTAAAAAGAGAGTGAAAGACAGTTGAAGCATTTAAATAAAGTAATATCTTAAGAAAAAGGAAAATTTCTGCTTCACAAATATATTTATAAGTTTACTTTTTATCATTTGCTCACAGATTTTAGTTAAAATATTTTTAACTTTGATTTTATAATTGTACTTTTCTGTAATAAAATAGTTAATTCCATTAACGTTTATTGTTAATTCCAAAAACGACATTACTCTGCAACGCAAATAAATGTATTTTTTTAATTTAAATATACAAGTCACATAAATTTGATTTATAAGGAATATTAAAATTTTATACTATGCTGCTAGTAAATCCTAATTAATTATATTCAATAATTTTCTTTTGATTCTGTGTCATCGTTATTAAATGACTCTTTGATGCATATAAATTTTAGTTATTTTTAAAATCAGTTGAAGTTCAATTTAATGTGTCCATTTCACACATAAAAATTTAAGCTTAAAGTGTAAAAGAAAAAAAAATCATTTTTTCCGAAATTTCGTCTTTTCAAATAAATTATATAAATTGCAAATTATTTCTAATTAATTATTTTCGAAAGTCAAAAAAATGAGAATATAAAAGTTGTACAAATTCTCAACATATTTTCTTCAATTGTATTACACAAGTTTTACGGTAATTTTAATTCATACAGACAAATGTTGAAATTTAGAAATAATTATGTTTCAAATTTGATTATATTAATTTAAGAACTTGATTCAAACAAATTAAAATATTCTTGAAGAAAAGGAGAAACTGGAATAACAAATCAAATTGACGCTCATGCACCAAATATATTGATTAACAGCAAGTATAAGAAGAGAATACATAATAGTCTCTTGAATAAAAGGCGATTTAATTTAAACTCTATAGTTTCAATAATTTTTTTTAGCTAAAAAATAAATCATATATAGTAAATATAATTTAAATGCATATGTTGCTGAAAAAATTATGTTAGTGAACAATATATGCTATAATGATATTTCATCTTATTGTACTTTATTTTTTTAATGCTCTAGCTTAATTAGTTTAGGTAATATTCAAGATTGAATATCATCCGCTGAAAAACCTGCAGCGTGTGACTAGTTTGTTTTGACACTGCACAAATTGTCTAATGAAAGGGCATTTTATAGATAAAGGTCTTATTCATATATATGATATTTAAGGAGACCAAAGAAACTCCAAAGCATCCCAAACCTCTACAGAAAATGAGCTATGTCTTAAGGATTTACCAGGCCAAAGAAATCACTTCCTAATTTCTTTGCAAATGCTAAACTGAAGGCTTTCCTATTTTTCCAATTGAAATTCCAAACTTCATATTTTTTTTTATAAACGGACCAATTCTAGATGTTCACTAAGTACAAAAGAAGAAGTATCGCTAAAATATTTTGTAACAATTACAAAAATTATAAGACTATTTATATATATTATGTGATTTATTGAATGATATCTGTATTGTTTGAATTTTTACTCATTATAATTTTATAGTCACTGGTAAAGATATAAGTAAACTTTTCATTGTTATTAGAAATTGTCTACAAGCATAATAGTTAAAATTTTCAAGTCAGCATTTTAAATTCAATTATTTTATTATAATATATTAAAATTACATTATTTATAAATTATAAAGATTCTATCAAAATTAAAATATAAAATATCTAAAAATTTTAAAATGAAGTTAAAACAAACTTACTTAATTCTTAGCATATTTCTTAAATTTTCTTGAAAAATGTAATTTATAAAAATAAGTTAATTGTATAATCAGAAAAGTATATTATTACTTTTGTTTTACACTTTTCCTTTGAACTATCAGAAAAATTTTTTGTTCTTTTAAATATTATATTGAATTAAAGGATTTAATTCTATTAAGTAGTTTTGTTTATGAGAAAATAATCTTTAGTAAACGTTATCTGTTAGAAAACACAACATCCAAACATATTAAGAGAATATTCATTAATAATGTCTTTTCAAAAACCATTAATAATATTCCATTTAACTTTAAACACCGTTTTTAAAGCAGTTTTAAAAAATTATTTTTTCTAACTTTTCAGCTTATAATTTTTTCAAGACATTATTTCTTTTAAAAATGTAATGAATAGTTTCAAAATAAAAATTGAGCATTTTGTATAATAATATCAAAACATAATTGTTACAAAATATGAATTCATTATTTTTTACAGAACTCTTCGTCTGCAGATTCATACAATGATTTAAATTTAAAATGTTCTAAAAAAAACAAAGTTTAATAATTATTTTGCTAATGCATTTGAAAAAGTCTTTTTGAAATTGCAGGCAATAAATATAAATAACAGAAAAGTTAATTGTCAGATTATGTATTTTTGTCCTCTGTTAAAATTGTGTGTGTATGTTTAAATTACTTGAACTAACTTGGAAAAGATATAATATAATAATAATATATTAAGACTTATGCCTACTATTTAACAAGTATATATTCAGTTGAAAAATAACTTGTCATTTAGATAAAAAAAAAAAAAAAAAACAATGTTGCTTTTACTCGTCACACGATAAGGATGTTAGAATATTTCTATTAATTATTCTAGGTATTTCTTTTTCTCCAATTTCGTTTTATAAAAAGTTTCCCTTTAAAAATGTTAACATGAAAGTAATAGTAGAAAATTTGTAAGATTATATATACTTTGACGAAAATACTGAAAACAGTCATGAAAGTGAAAAACGTAGATTCGATACTCAAATTTTTAGATTTACTATTTTATTATGTCACCACAAATTGTAATCCTTTTTATGAGAAGTACTTGCACTGAGTTTTCTGAAAAGATGTACAAAAAAGTAGAAATTCTAAAATTGAAGATTTTTACTTGTTGGGAAAAGACTATCTTTTATGTACATTTTAGTGATACGAAAGAGAGTTTCATAGACATTGTATTTGATTGAATAGAATATTATTTTGAGTAAGCAAGTTGAATTTTTTATTTCATTTATGTAGTTATAGTATTCCATTCATATTTTTCACGATTAATTTTTAAGGCATGAACAATTTAAATTTTCGTGTATAAAACTGTAAAATATTTTATGTAGAGTAGTTTTATTTTGCCAAAGTAGTTTCCGAAACATTCTTGGTGAAAGGTAGGTCTTTTTTACTGTCATTTTTTTATTTTTTTTCTATTTTTATTTTTTTAAATTTTTTTTTTTTATTTTTTTTTTTTTGAGAAATTTATACTTTTAAGTTTCTTTGACTATGTTTTAGTGACAGAGTCATACATCTAATGCAAATTGCCTTGGTCTATAAACTTTGAAAGTTTCTTCTGAGACTCCATTATATAATAAATTATTTTTTCTGCTATTGTGATGAAAAATATTGGTTTTGGAGTTAATACTGCTGATTAGATAAGTTAAGCTCCAAAGTAGAATTTTCAAAATAATATTGAAACTTTAACACGGTTAATGCATTTTGAAAACTAAACAATAATGTAAATTTTCTCAAAAAATAAAATTAAATTTTAATATTTTATTTTATTTTTTTATAATTTATTTGATATTTAAAGTAGCATAACAATAATAATAACCTTTTAAAATATAAAAAGAAAATTATCATTATATTTTAAGTGCAATATAAATCATAAATTGCGATTATCAACAGATGTAATTCCAACAATGACTATTAAAGAAAAATATATCATAATTAAATGTTTTACAAGAACATAATACATTTGTAATTTTGAAATTGTTAGGGGAACTCAAAATTCTCAATTTGCATATTTCAAATTAACACAATTTTTTAAGTACATTAATTGGCGAAACAATTTTAATTTACTTTCTTGATAAATACTTCACTCACTTAGAACAGAAAACATATTTCCCCAACCACCAAGAAAATTTTACAAATTTCTTCAAATCATTATGAATTTTTAACAATTTCAAAATTGTTTATATATTTGTTAGAAGATTAATAAATATTGAATGCATAGATTCTAATATTATCTAAGAGTCAAGTTTTTGAAAAATGATAAATATTTAATGTCAATTAATTTTGGCATTTAATCTACATTTATTGTGGTTTATTATCAATAATTTCATTAGAGAATGAATACAAATAAAATATATATATATATATATATATACGTGTATATATTATTTATATACTGGAAGAAATGTCACATTTTACCATTTAAGTACATCATCATTACGGATTGGTTAAATAATTACTAAAAAAGAATCAATATTGTTTCCGTTAGTTAAAACATAATTAGACGTGTATTGTTATTTTTTTATTTATGCAAATAAAACAAACAGCTATATATTGTGCAAATATATATCCATTTATTATCCTTTTAATCATGATGAACTAAAACATCAATATTTGTTCGAAAAATATCACATTTAAATAAAAACACGTAATAAGTTAATATTAAAAAATAGTAAACTTGTAAAAATAATTTAAAAATTATTTTCTTTTTTTTCATTTTTATCATTTTATAAACATTTACACAATGCCTTGTTGAATTTCCCAACCGATAAATGAAAGTTACATTCGTTAAGTTCTTAGCCACTGGGATAATTGCTATTCGAACCAAGTAAATACATCAATTTGTCACAAACTCCTAAGCATGTTTGTCCAGTCCTTGTTTCTTCTTCTTTTAGAAAACGTCTTTGGTTCGGACTACTCATTTATTTATTCCTTGGAGGTTAATTTAGTCGTCATTAAATCTCATGCTGAGTGAAGGATTAAAATAATCTTTTGATTTGACCTGCTATTAAGTATATTTTGTTATGTTAACGAATATTGATATTGACATTTGTTCTTAAATTAGATATAAAAATATAATTTTTACATTCACATCATGTATAGATAAGAGTATGGTGATTAATGTTTTAATAAATAAATCTAATCAGAGAAGAATAAATGGTTTTTAGAAAATATAGAATCTGAAGAAGATTGTTACAAAGTACATTCAGGAGATTTTATTTGCTAATTTTATAAATAATAATTTAATAAGCTGTAGTAATTTGTGGATATAAATAAATAGTGCTTCTAAATATAAGACCATAGATATTTGTAAAGGAGTATCCTCCAGTGAAAAAGGTGAACGAAAACAAATTTAAAACATATGCTGGAAATGAATTACAGTAAATGGTGAACGGTAAAAAAATACTACAAGGTACAATTATTGACTTGATACATACATATAATTGTTAAAATTAATGGGAAAATAACACTAACACAAGACGGTTGTACAGTAAAATATACAAAGAAAAATACTTTCATCTATATACAAACAGATTAAATGCAATATATTATAAATTGAGATCAGCATGTAATTTTCAACAATTTCATTTTTCACAATTTACAACAATTCGATTTTACAACAATTTCATTTTTCATTGTCTCAGTACTTGGAATTTTGGAGGGTTGTAAATTTTTAGGACTTACATGTGAATTTGCATAATTTGATAGTATATTGTGAGGCTCAACTTCATTGATAGATAAATTTTTTTGATTGTTTTAAAAATTATTTGATCTTTTGTGGTAATAATATTAGGTAGATTGTTGTAAAGTGAAGAGCACGGAAGTTTTACATCACCTATGCATAAAATATAGAGGAATACGTTTATGATTTTATGTTTTATTTTCTGTGCTTTGAAGAGTTTTAGTGGAATATTTGGAAGAGATGAATTTAATTTAAAAGATTGCATGATTAAGGGAAGTTTAGAAATGTAAGTCTTCATTTTGTAAAATTATATTATACATTTGAAATGTTAGAATGTAATCTTATTGGTAATAGTTTAGCAGTAGTTACATTTATATGCTTTTTAATTATGTATAGCAAACCAATTGAAACAGTAGAAAATATTTTAGGAACGCATGTAATATTTCGATTATCACTGTGCTATAATATAGCTTTCGAGTATATGTAGAACTTTTCTACTAATTCATTTACTTATGCGTATAAAAGAAACATGAATATGATTTGTATTAAGAATATCTGATGAGCTTCCAACTAAATATGATTTAAAGTCATTACCATCATCAGCAGTTACTCTCACCGAGCAATTGAAGCCAAACAATTTAATTCAAAATACCATGAATTTCAATTTGAAAAAGAATACGAGAAACAATGTTTTTGTTATTGTATTTAATGTCGGTAGAACATTTTGAGACAAAATTGAAATACCTAAGTAAGTAGGTAAGGATTTATGAAACATGTGATTTAAGGCTTCAATGAAGGACTTTTGATTATAGACTGAAACTTTTTCCTCTTTCGGCAAGCGACGTAACTTTTTTATAAAATAAAAAATAGATTAGTGTTGGTATATACCTTAAAATATTCGGTTGCAACTAAGACTCTTAAGAAATACTCATTTGATTATCAAATAACGTTCGAAAGTTTGTTTAATGAACTGCCAGTGACAAATGTTAAAATGTTAATCTAAACATACTGGGAATATAATGTTTAAGAGAGATAGTTTAAACAATAAAATTTCCATTTTTACAACATGTTAGTTAGGTTCAGTAGTTGACTTTTGATAAAAATCTTAGTGAAATGATGGCTAAAAACTTTTAATTAAGCATATTTTTTAAGTGTTAAGAAGATACACAAATTACGTTGATTCTTTTATGATTTAATAATATAAATAAGATTGATTTTACGTGACTAATAATTTGATATATAAGAAATTCTTTTGAAGATTTAAGTCAAAATTTTAAATATTTTCAAAATTTAATATTTTTTTTGCGAATTCATACCAGGCATGATAATTAGCTTACGAAACACTTATAAGTGTTACGTTTAGTAATTTTCAAATCATATTGCAATCTTTTTTGAAGTCAGATATAGCCTCGGACTTCAAAAAAGATATCGTACTCACAAAATTATTCTAAAACTTTTAAACTCTAGAATAAAGAAATTTAATTAAAAAAATACAAATATTTTTGAATAAATTAGGTATTTTAATAAACTAAATAAATAAATCTGATATAAGAAATAACAACTAACTGAACATTTTAAAGCAATTATTTATTTGTAAAATACAAAAATCATTGGTACAAAAAGTATGAAAACTTGATTTATTCATAAAATACATGAAAATTAATTTAATTTTATAGTTGCCGTAAGGTAGGATATATCCCTTGAAAATGATTAGTAATACTACAATAAAAGTATTTTAAAATGAGTTTTCATTTCATAAATATTAGTTTAAATTTTAAATCTCTTCAAAATATTTAATAATCTTCATTAAATAATCAATGCCAATATTTTCCTCTTGCTACAATCCTAATATTAAAAGTAATTTATTGATACGATAATAGAATCAAATAAAAGAACTCTAAACTCTCTTCAAAATGAATTGATTAGAAAGAAAAACGTCTTTGCTGATGCGTAAAAATTCTTAAAAGTTAATATAAAAAATAAAGGAAGCTAGATTAGCAAATAAACGAGTGATCTTCTATTCTGGCTTGTTCAGCAGTATAAAGGTTCTTGGAATTTATGGAGTGGAAAAATTGAATGTTCGATTGAAAACCAAAAATGTGATGTCGCTCGATTTTTCAAAGCGTCAAAGATTTCGATTTGTTACTGAAAATTGATTCAAGCATTTAATATGAAAGAAGATACCAGAGAAAGTTTTATTTAATACACATATATTTTGTAAGAATGAGAAATTTACTTTACGCATTAATAATCATTTTATCAAAATGAAAGATGTATGTGTACATTTATTGATTACTTATAATTTAGACAATTGTAAATTGAAAATAACAATTTCATCGACTGTAAATAAAAAGATAATTCAATTGAAGGTTTTTTGTTTTGAAAGAAAAGTTTTGATTGTGAAATTTTACCACATTTAAATGCAATTAAATATGTTAATAATATTACATTAATAATTTGTTAATAATTTTTTGCATAATTAAATTGAAACTTGTTTGTCAAATTTATATACATTATATATATATATATATATATATATATATATATATATATATATATAT
>JAPDSC010103010.1:127677-141932 GCA_026290005.1 Latrodectus geometricus
TATATATATATATATATATATATATATATATATATATATATATATATGAAGAAGATATGCTCTTATATGAAGAAAGCTCTAACCTATAATATGCTGATATAAGCTCTAAACCTTGAGGAAACTTTTAAATATTCCATAATGAATTTTTATCAAAAATAAAATCGAAGTTAGTTTTTTTGCACTGAAAATATTTGATTTAAAAAATCAATTATTTTTGTTACCTTTAATTTCATTTATTATTAGATAAATAAATATTAACACAAAAATACATTTTCAAGAAATTATTAAATTTCAGGTTCAATTTTAAATTTCAACCTATTTTAAATAGTAAGTTCTTTAGTATGATAAAAGTAAACTTCATGCAGTTTTTTCATTTACAGTTACATTGTAATTTTAAATCTGAAGTTAATAATTTCATGATTATACTATAGTAAATCAAAATGATTTTATATATTTTTAAAACAAATATTATTTTAACATTCAATAATGCTATACAAATCTAATTTTATTGCAAACGAGTAATAACATAGCAATTTGCAAAAATTCATATCTAAAGTAGTCAAAATTATAAATTGCAATTCGTACATAAAATACATTAATTTAAAAATGAATTTTAATATACTACATTAATAGTCATTTGAATCTTGTAAACATTTAAATCTTCGTAAAATAAAATGTAAAATTTATCTTCACTTATATTTTAAAATGAAAATTCAAATTTTGTCCTGTGAAGAATTCTAATAATACTCCGTAATACACTAAACAAAAGATTTATACATTCAATGCTCTGTAAATTTCGTTTACAAAAATATCTTTATTAGATGTTTTTGTTGCAAATTAAATCATTATTCTGATATGTTGCGATTTTCCTACAATATAAAATTTCTTAAGTTTTGTAAAGATTCATATTCATTATTAACTTCAATGAGCAAGTAACCATTGAAATATGAAAAATTTAATAAACTTGGATAAAGTTTTACAATTTATCGATGGACAATTAAATTCTAAAAACAAGGCGTCCAAGTTTTTAGGATTACAATTAAGTTCACACATCATATTTGCAATAAAATGTATTTCTTTTAATGTACGTTATATATACATCATTGATATACGTGATTAGGTATAATTGAACTAAATTGTATAATTGGTCAACATGGAATTGATATCAGAAGTAGCTTATGTAATTTATTTTAAAAAAATAATAATACTTGATCACATTCTTTTAATATTCCATCAGTCTAATACAATACTAATTTTGTTTAAGTGAATGGTAATAAAATTTTAGAAATTATACGTTTTTAACTATTCTTATTAGTAGATAAACTAAGTTAAAATATATTCATAAATAATTATAAAGATCTTATATTTAATAAGTAAACTGGGTAATTTATATACAAATTATTTTTTCATATCTATGCAACTACATTAAAGACTTAAAGAGTAATAAATCTTTAATTACATTGATTCTTTAATTAGATTCTTGTTTCCTGCTTATTGCCCATAATAATTAGCAATAATACAGTTGTAGTGAATGGCGAAGTTTATTTTTCCCTTGTTAAGTAAAGCAGATTGCTCTTAAGGTAACTTGTTAAACTATATCGTCACAGGTAACATTTATAAGGTAAACACTTTAAGTAAGCACTATGCGATAGTACCATTTGTGTAAGGAATGTATTAAATAACTTTAGAAAGATAAATATTTTTCTTTGAAATTGGGAAAAAAGCAGGATGTTAATACAAAAGTAAAATTCATCTGATTTGTTCTTTCGCAAAAAAGTTTCAAGTGTTGCAATTTCCGAATAAAATACATGAACAGAATAACTTGATCTTAAGTAACTGGACTCACATTCAGATCACGTAGAAAGTACCATAGAGATCTAGACTGTACCCTACGTAACACATCTGCTCATCAATGATTTTGGTTTTCTGATCCTGTAAATAAAAGATATTGCCATGTTTTCCTAATACAGATACTAGTTATGACATAAGTTTATAAATATTTAGAAAATCCCTAAGCAAATCGCAAGTTCTTGCAAAGATTGCAATTCATAAGATCCGCTCGTTTGTAAGTTTGTCATGATCATGTATTTTTTTCTAAATTTATCTTGTAAATTCTTATATGAAAATGTATTTTTGTTGTTACCTAAAGAAGAGCAATTTATACAACACTTATAACTAATATCTTACTTTGTTTTGAAATATGAATATTTAACTGATTATGAAATATTAAAAAGCTAAATAATTTAGCAAGAGTAAAAACAAATAAGATAATCTGTTAACCATTCTTATTTATCTCTTTAATATATGTAAATTATCCGTTGATTTTCATTTGATAATTCAAGTACTCTAAAACTGAATTTCTTAATTAATATTTCATGTCTAAAAATATTATTTTAAGTTATGAATATTTTAGTAGAGGCTAATTAAAAGAAACAAAAATTAATGTTCAAAGAATATAAAGTATGTTCCTTTAACTTTATTAGAAAAAAATATATTTAAATTGTTGCGTAAATCAATATATTTATATATGAAATTGCTACGTATAATTAAAGAACTCAACTTTAATAGGAATTTTAATAGCGTAAAATCTCTCTTGAGCAGTTTCTATATTATATATTCATGCTTGTCACCCAAGATATTATAAAATGATCTATGTTGCCTACGATCTAATATTCAAGTTCAATTTTATTTACACTTTAAAGTAAGTATCTGCGGAATACATTTTACGTTCATATGCAAATCATCATTTTACGTTCATATGGTATTTCAAAATTTCATTCGAAGTTAGGTTTACTTTATTGATATTACAAGTAAATAATCCATGAATGATTAAAATTAAACTCTTAAAATTGGAAGCAAAATGTTAGAAAGTGTAATCAAAAACTTTTGTTTCTGAGAAAACTAAGAAACTGCAGTAAGCAATGCTCTTTCATAGTATTTAAATTTAATACAAAATATATAAAACTCTTAAGAAACTGACTTTTAAGAATCTTTTTATTTAGATATTATTTTATATTAGTCCATATATTCATCTAAATATTACAAGAAGTAAAGGACTATTTAATTACACATAAATACTTAACACACACTCACACACACACACATATATATATATATATATATATATATATATATATATATATATATATATATATATATATACATACATGCAACCTATTGGAATACATATGTAATCTATTCAGCCTATAATGAAACAAGAATTTTTGCAGTAATATACATACATAATCGTGAAGCTCTCATAATCGTACCATTGTAACTTCCTATTATTATTGAGTATCTTAATGCCATATAAAATTATGAATGTAAAATTAAATTTGAATTAATTTTCAAATTCCGTGTGGTACATGTTTAAATTTAAAAATTATCAAACTAATTCTCAAATTACTTATAATATTTTTTCCATTTAATAAATATATAAGAAAATATTAAAATGTACTGTATGATATTAGTTTTAATTATTAGTATGATGTGGCTTTTAATTATTATTTTAAAATATTTAGAAAAAAATAAAGGGTTCAACCAATATGAACAAAAGAATATTATATGAATGTTTCATTTTACCATCTAGTGAATGAGATTAATTACAATACAAATAACAAGTTGTTAATTTTAGACGACAGCTAAAAAACAATCCTAACAAAGCAATATTTTTTTCTAATAAATTAGTTAACTTATATTAAATATAATCTGTAGTCGTTTTTAATTTGCATTCAATTTTTAAGTTTCATCATATTTTAATTTTACTGTAAATGTCAGAATATTTCATTCATTAAGCTATACATTTTCGTAACATAACTTGGTTTTATTGCATACCCACTTTTTGATATATTTCTAAGATATTTGCGTTTGACAATATTTTTGCTTGAAATATCAAAATATCATGGAATCTGAAAAATGTCATTTACAAATTTCTTGTAATATTAATCATGCATTTTTAAGTCATATTTAAAGTGTAATATATTCAAGTATAAAAATAAAATTTGACCGGAAAAATTTTACTACCTAAAGTTTTACTTTCATTCCAAGGCAATTAATTTTCTTGTCAGAAACAAAATAAGCTTGGGAAAAGATTTGAGTAATGTATGTTCTTAAAGATTTTATCCTTGAAATCATTGTTGTCATTTTTTTACTCTAAAACCTAATATAAAATCAATTTATTTTCATTAAATAGTTTACTTTTATATTTGATACCAAGTTAGGAATCTCATAAAATACACTTTGTTTTCTGAATAACTAGCTATGTTTGATCTACAGAGTATTTCCATTCTTTTTTCTTCAACAAAATTTTATTGTTTCACTAATTATAAATTATATACCTGTTTAATTTACACAAAAAATATAAAATATTTATCCAAAGGAAATCAAATTTATTTAAATCATAACTTACGGAAATCACATTTCATAACTCACCAAAAATCCTTTTTATTCAATTGCATAAAACAGTCTATTTTTTCGAAGGCATTTGTATTATTATTATGGACATAAAATTTTATTTTCATTTTATACCATTTAAATTTCTTATAAGAAATAAAATAAGCTCGGTTAGAACATTCATATGGTGTATTCCCTAAATCTAAACATTTTATTGCTGGAGAAGGATAAAGATATAGTTCATTGTTACAAAGGATTTTTTGTAATACATCCTAAAACAAGAATTCAAACGAAGTAATTGAAAGGATATTTTATTTAGTAATATGTAGTGTAATTTAGTCTAGATTTATAAGCATGTGCTTTTAAAGTAAAATGAAGATCATTTTAGGAATACTTTTATAGTTTTGGGGAATTTTCATAGCTTGTTTTATTTTATCAATCTAAATACCTTATGAATTTCTATTTCCTATCAGTTTAGTATAAAAAATGAGTTTCATATATAAAGTTTTCATTTAATTTCTGATTTACTGAATAGCAATTGATATAGAATTTTATTGGAAAGCAAAATCTAATAAATTGTGAATATTTTAACTTGTTATGGTATTTTAAATGTATATGAAGTACAATATTTTTGTGTATATAAAAGGAAATCAATGCTCATTATTTCAAAACATATATTTGAAAATGTGCAAAATATACTTGAGGAATGTCAACAACAATTATGAATATAATTTCTATAAAATATGATTACGTTTAATAGAAAATATTCTTTCACTGTTTTCAAAAATATTGACTTCAAATGTAAGAATTTTAAGTGCAAATATATTTTTATTTGATATTTTATTAAACTAAACTGAAAGGTTTGACAAAGAAATTTTTAATATATAAATTCAATAAAATGTTGATGCAATTGTATATTAAAAATATTATACAAATACACTTATATATTTTAAGAAATATTGTTGACTCATTTTTGTAAATTGTAAATGTCTTTCATTGTCATATAACTTTCTTAAATAAATAATAAAAAAAAGAAACTATAAATTTAATATTAAAATGCAGTTTATGGAAATATTGTACTTGTTTTAATATTCATTAATGATGTGATTTTGTTGCATAGTACCAAATAGAAGTAAGCAAATTTTCATGAATTTGTACATGAAAATTTGCTTTCACAGAATTTGTTCGGTGCCAGTGTTTTAGTGAGAACTAATTGTAAGAAAGATTTTTATTCTGTTATTTTTACAAATTTATATATTTTATTTCTTTTATGGTGGTTAACAATAACATAGATAGGAAATTTATCATTTTGCATGAATTTTACGAAATATAAAGCATATTACTTAAAATATGTTTTATATACTTCCATTATAAGCTTATCGAAGTATCGATTGGTCAATTTGACTTTTATATCATATAATTATGTTTTATACCTTATACCTAATGTCATCATTTAAAAGAATGTTCTTAATGTCTAATAAACCTCTTCATATATATATTACGACTGATCTAAAAGAAATGTCTCCTGTGTATGAGTCCCTCAAACCATCAATTAATCGTAATGAAAGTTTAGATATACAGGGTGATTCAGCTCGTCGGTGACAAACTTTGAGGATCTATAACGCACACTTAGATGAACATTTTTGAATAGGGAATATAGGGTCCCTGACGCGATGGTAAGGCACTAGGTACTTTTGAAAATTTGGGTGCCGAAATTCGAAACGTCATAAAAACTAGGGAAATGGTTATATTTTCTTGCTTTTTGCGGCGAAATGATTCTGTTTATTTAGACTTTCTTCAGTACTAATTTGATAACCATATCTCTTAAAACATTGATAGGGGGTGCTGTAGACTTTGGAGAGCTAGACAACACCTTTAAGCTCGTTATTTTAATAATTTAACACATGCTCAACAAAGTTTATACTCTAACTTAAATTTTGAACCCAAAAGTAGAACCCTGCAAAAAGCGTAAGAGCCGGAATAAATTATCGAAGTACAGGGTGGTTGAAACTCGAAGGCTACTAAAAGATAAACAAACAGATTTCTTGACTTATGGCATGCATTTTCATGATTCTGTTTGCTGGAGCTCTCTGAAACTCAGGTGAACGGTACAAAAAGAAAAACCGATAGGGGGCGCTTTGGGCAATAAACTTAATTCGTTGACATTTGGGACGCTAACTGAGAATGGGGCGCTACGATCAGTTCTTCTTCTGCTTCTTCTTCTTCTCTTGAGCTTGTCAGATATGTGGCACCTCTGCATTGTTGCATTTTGTACCATGTACGATCAGTTAGTAATAATGAAAACACATTTTCTACCTCTGCTCAACACTTCTGAATAAGTTTAGACCAAAAACATCAATGATACTGGAAATTTATTTACAAAAAATAACACAAAAGAAGATGCTCGAAATTTCGACCTTGGGCCATGAGGCAGGCTTCACACCATAGTCGCATTGACGAGTGTGTGATTCCAACAATGCCAGGAGTATCTCTGATCTCCCCTGCAGTTGCCAGAATGCGCGCCACAAGTTCTTCAGCACTGCTGTCAGGTATATGGTAGACCTGGGCCTTCAGGTAATCCCAAAGGAAGAAATCCAAGCAGGTTAGGTCTGGTGATCGGGCAGGCCAGTTAAATGGACCCCCACGCCCGATCCACCGCTGGCCATACCTTGCGTTTAGATGGAGACGCACGTCGTTCCTGTAATGGACCGGAGCTCCATCGTCTGGAACCACATCTGGCGATGCGAACCTTCGGGTACGTGCGCCTCCTCCAGAAGCTGCGGCAGCACATGATCCAGGAAAATCAGGTAATATCCACCTGTCAGCCGTTCAGGTAACAAATAAAGGCCAATAAGGCAATCCCCCAGAATGCCGGCCCACACATTTACTGAGAAACTCTCCTGGGCTGCTCGGCTTCTGGTTTCATGTGGATTTTCATCACACCACACATGACTGCTGTGGGCGTTCCACATTCCCTCCCGGCTGAAGTTGGACTCGTCCGTAAACAAAATACTGTTTACAAAACGGGGATCCCTGGCTCTCATCGCCAAGTACCATCTTGAGAATTCCACTCGAGGACCAAAATCCTGCTCTACGAGCAACTGCACCTGCTGGATGTGGTAGGGGTGCAGATTCCGGGAACGTAAGATGCGCCACGAAGTTTCTTGCGAAATGCCAACATGTCTGGCGATATCTCTCGTGCTAAGACCTGGGTTGTCCTCAACCATGTTAAGCACAGCCTCTTCGTTGTCGGGGGTGCGCACTGATGGCTCCCGTTCAGGTGTGCCTCCATCGAAAGATAACGTCTCGGACAACCTCTGGTATACTCGAGCGAAGAAGGCATGGCAGGGGATTTGCCTGTTGGGGTAACGTTCGGCGTACAACCACTGAGCAGCTCATCCATTACAACCAGCAGCGCCATTCGCCAAATGCATGTCAGCCAATTCAGAGTTCGTGTACCGTTCTATCCTACTACCGATCTTCAGACAAGCAACCCGAAGCTTAAGTAGGTACCGCAAGTCCAAAAGACGTGTCTGCGCATGCAACTACGTCATTACGTTGCAACTACGCCATTACGTTGTTGTCTACGCATTACGTATCTTTTGCATATAGATATGGTACGATATCTTTTGCATAAATCAGCATAAAGCACCTTATGTAAATTTTATTGCGCGCATTGTGCATGGTTAAAACCAGCTAGGTTTGTTTAAAAAAAAAGAAAAAAAATTGCAGTTTAAATAGTTTCTTATGATAAGTAACTTACTCTCTTGTTTTGTTCCTAACTGTTCATAGCGCCCCGTTTTTAGTTAGCGTCCAAAATATCAACGAATTATGTTTTTTGCCCA
This sequence comes from Latrodectus geometricus, assembly GCA_026290005.1. Lineage (NCBI taxonomy): Eukaryota > Metazoa > Arthropoda > Arachnida > Araneae > Theridiidae > Latrodectus > Latrodectus geometricus. Next base: position 135,915 of record JAPDSC010103010.1, read on the forward strand.
AAGCACCCCCTATTGGTGTTTCTTTTTGTACCGTTCAACTGAGTTTCAGAGATCCCCAACAAACAGAATCATGAAAATGCATGCCATAAGTCAAGAGATCTGTTTGTTTATCTCTTAGTAGCCTTCGAGTTTCAACCACCCTGTACTTTGACAATTTATTCTGGCTCTTACGCTTTTTGCAGGGTTCTACTTTTGGGTTCAAAATTTAAGTTAGAGTATAAACTTTGGCGAGCATATGTTAAATTATCAAAACAATGAGCTTAAAGTTGTTGTCTAGTTCTCCAAAGTCTACAGCGCTCCCTATCAATGTTTTAAGAGATACGGTTATCAAATTGATACTGAAAAAATTCTAAATAAACAGAATCATTTCGCCGCAAAAAGCAAGAAAAATCTAACCATTTCCCTAGTTTTTATGACGTTTCGAATTTCGGCACCCAAATTTTCAAAAGTGCCTAGTGCCTTACCATCGCGTCAGGGACCCTACATTCCCTATTCAAAAATTTTCGTCTAGGTGTGCTTTATCGATCCTCAAAGTTTGTCACCGACGAGATGAATCACCCTGTTTATAGTTATTATTTACAGGCAAAGATACTGTTAAAGTGACAAAATTTCCAAATAGAAATACTCATTTAACCAAACGCAAATTAACTAGAGAATGGAAAAAATTTAAATGGCATTGGTACGAAACACATATGAATGGCATTGGTACGAAACACGTATGAATGGCATTGGTACGAATTACGTATGCAAAGAAGGGCATAGTAAAGAACCAATGAAAATAAAAGGAAAGGTGTATTGATGCACTTAAATTAATAATTTGATGGGACAAATAGAAACGCCAATCAGACTCTGAAAGCGCTCCTAATGATATATGAAATGTGCGAAGATTTATAGAGATATAGGAAGATGATAAAAAAAAGTGTTTCTTCATGATGGTGCTAATCTGTCTCATTTTGTGCAAAGAAGATGATGCTTTCAGGAAGATCGCATATGTTAGGGAAACAACGAGTTGAATTTATTGGCTGCTTCACCTGAAAGGATAAAATTCTGCCAAAGCATTGCTAGTTTATCGTAAAAACTATAAGCTAAATGAAGGCCCATGTTCCGTAAAAAGTGTAAATAATTTCGTAGAGAAATTTGAAGAAATATAATGCACACGTGATTAATCACGATCCGGATGACCCCGTCTTTTGGTCGAAGATGTTGCAGAAGTGATTAAAACGATTATTACTTTTCCATTGCATACATCAAAAAGTGTTTCCTGCAATTTAGATGCATCGAAAACCACAGTTCTCAAAATTTCTGAGCTCTGTTCTACGGATGTTCTCTTATCAATTCCAACTCGTCCAGGCGTTATCACGTGGACACAACCAACAGCGTGTTGACTTTGCGAATGCTTTCCTCATCAGATATTTTGAAGATACCTGGTTGCCACTACGACTATCATGAACAAATGAGGTACATTTCACCCTGACTGGGAAAGTAAACTCCAGGAACTGCGTTCATTAGGCGGAAGAAAATCATCATGATGTGGTACTAGTGTCTTATACGACAGATACGTTACTGTATTGTGTATTATCACGTTTATATTTATTCTGAGTCCTTACTAATTCGAAGTAGTTACATCCAGTGATAAGAAAACGTGATCGGTCATTGATTCTCGATAAAAAGCAATTTTGGGAAATTGCATAATTCCTGAAATGCAGCAGCGCAATGTCATTAATGTCATTGTACGCATGCAAGATGGTGTGTCTCTACACATTGCAAGAAATGTTTGAAAGTGCTGGAGCAATTCCTTGGTAAATTAATCATCGCATACCTTTGCAGTTTTATGGTCACCTCTATCCGCCGATATGAATTTCTGGTTCTGGACTTATTTTAAATTTAAGATGCACATATTAAATCCTCGGAATTTGCCAGACTTAAATGATGTCATAGAATGAGAATTTCTAAAAATTGATCCTCCCTTGATAAGCTCGGTGTTATTATCGACAATCTCCCGCATGCAATGTATTATCATCTGCGAAGATAGCCACATGCAAACTTGTAATTCGAACAAAAGTCTTTTCTCTCTCCTCTTTTTTGCTATCATTGGTTCTTTATTATACTGTTCTTTGCAAATGTTTTACTCGACCAATTTATATAATATGTATCTCGATCTAACACCGATTTAGATTATTGCAAAAAAAAAAAAAAAAAAAAAAAAAAAAAAAAAGTTGATATTGTCATTCAAAAATTTCGAAATATTGTCCTTGTAATCGTAACTATGAGTGATTTATCGTTTAAAATCATCACTTTTCGTACGCCCTACATTTAAATAGTATATCTTAACCTTCATTTCAGTTGATTAAATGGTTCAGTCACTAGGGACTAATTTATAGAAGAAGTTTCATTTAGAACACCCGGTATATATATATATATATATATATATATATATATATACCCAGTTTATATATACATATACAGTATGAATCTCATTTTAATACTGCATAATTTTAAAAATTAAATTGTTTAATCGTTGAAATAAAATTAATTTCTATTAATATTATTATTTATTGGATTAAAATGAAACGTTTGTATAAATAAATGTGATTTGCAATGTTAATCAGATTGCAGGAAGAAGATAAATTTTTTGAGAAAATGCTTTTACACAATCTGAGATAGTTTTTTTTTTTACTAAACACAAAATTTTATACTATAATTCTCGAAAAATCCAATTTTCTATGTCTATAAATTTATTTATTATATTTAATAAATATATTAATACATTATAGTCAATTTACTTAGAATTGGCTTATAAAAATTACGAATTTTTAAAACAGTAATTTCCAGTCACAGATAATAATTTTTAATGCAGAAAAAGCATGTTATGAAAAAAACTATATATGTAATATATTTTTGAATAAAATGTGTTCACAGATATCGATCCAAAATTTACGTAATTACTAATTACTTCTCAGTAAGCAATTTTTTTAAAGGATGGCAGATAAAAAGTATTAAAAAATGGCACTTTTGGCTTAAATCATAATGTTTATTAGTTCGCAGATGCATTATTTCATTTATATATAAATAATGGACTTTATTATTGCTTTAAATTTTTCATGCGCAAATCCCAAAAATGTTACTTAGCTCATAAATTATTATTTCATTGTGCAAATGATTTCCATGATGAAAAATGATATTATAAGAAGTTAAAGACTGGTCTAAAATCATAATTTTATTTAACTCTTATTTAATGTAACATACCTTTTAAGATAATAATATGAATTAAAAATTTTCTATTTATGTATACATTTTTGGTTTTTAATAGTTATAAAACCACTGTCTAAGATGCTTAATTAATCATCTAAGATAAGAACATTTTAATCTTAAATGATAAATTAGATGCAAAAGTGCAATTCTAGAATATTTTCAAATGTGTATGATGTAGGGGTTCTTTTATTAATATAATTCTATATTCTAAGAGTTTGCTGTATTGGAAAATAATGAATTTTGGGTTTGAATGCTTACAAATAATTTTCTATGAACAGTATAATTTAGAAAAATGCATGTATATCAAATCATTATAAAATAATTCATCATGTCTTTGTCTATGAATGATTTAAAATTAAGCTTCGTAAAGTATATTACAAAAAAAGTAATTAAAATTAATGTGGTAAAAATTACCAAATTCTTATAAGTAATTTTAAAAATAATTTTCAATTACTTTTCATGGACTATATTAATTAATAAACCTGTTTTTAGTATAATTACTGAGTTTTTCATCGTTATATTATTTTATTCATGTGTTCATAAGTATGAATATCATTTGCTAATTCATCCTTTGTTTTATTAAACTATTTTGGGATATAAATATGATTTTATATGATTTAAAGTCAAATCTAACAATAACAACGCATCCCCAATAACAATTGAATAAGTAGGTCTAAGCAAGAATTTACCGATGTAAAATATTATATTATTCAATTTAATTACAAAAAAATTGCGTGACATATTTTTTTAAGGAAAGAAAATAGTGCTACACGTAAACAAAAAAAAAAAATCCGATTTTTATTTTCAATTTTTGTAAATAGCTCTAGATTTTTACAGTATGAACATTATAAAAAAATTAGTTATCGTTTTTGAAAAGAAAAACATAATTCATAGTGAGAATGATCCATTTCTTCAAAATTTTGAAATTATACTGAAGTAAAATATATATTTCAAAAGGAAAAGTCTAAATTTTGTTATTCGCAATCATTTTTTTCAACAAAAAAATAAAACTTTGATATTTCATTTTAAGTTTTCCAGTAAATCATTTTACAGTTAATTTTCAGCAGTTGTTTAAATATTTTGAATTTGCACGTTCATTTTACAGCAGGTTTATTCCAATCGTTTATAAATAGTTTTTTGGCCAGTTTGAAGGATTTATGTACACTTTCAGAGAAATCATGCATTTACAATTTTTTCCTTTTTAGAGATAAGTCATTTTTGAAATTGAACATCGAACTATAAATCACTTTAAATTAATTTTCTATCTCTTATTATAAATATTTTTCATATTTAAATAATATCTTCATTATTGTTGTTTTCCTTATCTCCTTAGCTTTCTCTTCATGAATATGAAGAAAAATGTTATCAAGGAATTTCTGATTTTATGTTAAAAATTTGTGTAATAAGCATAAGTTTCAGAAAAAATTCTATAATATAGAAAAACTAATTTATTCTTGTATCATTTCTATAAAGCATAAAGTATTTTTTTAAAATTTTAAGTTAAGTTTTTAAACTTAACAACGTGAGCTTACGTAGTTTTCTTCTCATATACATGTGACTTCGTTTTATTTATTTATTTTTTTTTTCAATTCTACAAATCATTATTGTTATTTATGAGTGTAAATATAGCTTAAAGTGGTACTTATGTACTTCGTGCTTAAAAATACGTATTATTATTTATGTCTGATAAATAAATATTTTGTATGACACTAATATATATCCCTAATATGCCATACTCGAGAAAATTTAATGGAATTATTTTATAATATATTTTACAAAAGTACCACATAAAATTAGACAAAAAAGTAAAACAAAATACCATTTTGATTTCATGAACAATAAATATTTTTTTTTTTATATTTAGATGTTTTTATTCGTGTTTCTCAAAATATATTTTAATTTTTTTATAATTTAAAAATATTTGTAGTAATTTGTCACTAGTAAAATATTAATATGTTATGAATTCCTTTACATTTGATGGCAAAATTATAATATATGATTATAATTTTTGGAGATTCATGGGCAAATTTTCTATATAATTTTTATATATGACAATGAATTTATTCAAATATGGTGATATTAATTTAGATAACTTTTGCCAAATACAATGAGTGTTTATCAATGGATAGAATTTTTTTAAATGTTTCTCTTTCTTAAATATAATTGGGATTGTATGTTATTGATTTTTTTTTTAAATTTGGATGTACAAGTTTTTAGAATATGTGCTAATTAGTATATTGTACATAATATATATATATGTATAATTGTAAAGTATTTGTATTTAATTTTTAAATAATAGAAATTTTAATGAGGAATCTTCTCACAATAAAATATTTGCCTGTATAAGATTTTATCTTCACATTTTCTGTTTTGTTCCCATATTTTATTTCTAAATACTAATGGGATTTTATTGTTTCTAGGTTCTAAGAATAGTATGACAACTAAACTTAGATAGAAGATTGATTTTGGAAAAATATTTCTCTATTCTATATTAAGTGTTCCTTTTTGAATCTAATTTAATGTATAGAACAACTCATTCTTTATAAATTCTGTAAACTTGATGTAAATAAGACTTTCTGTGTCATCTGTCACCATGGTGTTTATTGACCCAAGCAACTTAGCATTTCTTAATGGATTCGTCAATCGCTCTCAACGTTTTAACTTATTTAATTCTTCCTGCAATGACTCAAATAATGATTCTTGTATGGACGTCTCTTCATCGACAGAAATAACAAATGAAAAAGTGTTCTGGGCACTTCTGCTTAT
>JAPDSC010103012.1:3243-28529 GCA_026290005.1 Latrodectus geometricus
AGCTTTTTTAAAGTTATATATATCATTTGGTTTAAAGTAGCTTACGCTACTTAGACAAATTTTAAACAAAAGAAAAAAATCCAGGTATTATAAAACTGAATTTACTATCTATAGTTTAAAAAAATGTCATAAAATAAATATGCAAATAACTAATTTGAATAAATCTGAAATGTTTTTTTTTTATATTGAAAAATAATATTTTATTGTTTTACACAAGTTTGATTATATAATATTATATACTTTGTCTAAATGGTTTAATTTAATAAATTATTCAGACACAACATTTTTACATTTCTGTCAGTTGAAATAATTTTAATTAAAAAATCTAATTATTTAATAAAATAATTGTGAATGGTCAGAAAAAGTTTCGGTTGAGTGTGGTTTTTATTTCTTTTTTTCCTGCTAACCTTATGTAGTGAATAATAATTAGTTTTTCTTATGAATCAAAATTTCTTTTTTTTTTTTTTTTTTTTTTTTCCTTTGAAAATACCAAAATAGGAAAATTAATGACAATGTAGAAAATATACTTATATTCATAGGAATTTCATTATTAAACGTAGTAAAATTTTATCTTTAGAATTATTTTACTTGGTTTAAGTAGGGTTTAATATTATTATCCTTTTTTAATATAGCTTGTATATAATTATTTTACTATGACTTTTGGAATTAATTTTTTTAAAACTTTACAAAATTGTTCATTATGTCCATCAATTAAAAATTTTTATTGTACGTTTCTAGAGAATTATTTAAAAAAAAACATTAAAATTATAACATTAATATAAATTAAATTAGAAATTATTTGAAATCATTTTTATTGTACATTTCTAGAATTGTCTTTAAAAACAAAATTTTATTTTCCTCGATTTGCTTAGAAATATTTTATTTTATTTAAAAACACCAATGACTTTATAAATCTCGACACATTTAAATGAGAAATTTACAATATATTTTTAATTTACTCAATATTTTTATCAGTATCGCAAAATATGAAAATGCAAGAATAATCTTGAAGAAGTCTCATTTATTATTGCTAATTATATATATTTATGTTAATTATATTCATTATTGTTAATTATAAAATTATGAGACATAAGATGGCATTAAATTAAGACTTGAACAATATAATTATATAAACTTTTCTATGCTGTTTTTTTTTAACAAAGTATGTTTTAATAGATGCTTCAATAGAAAAAAATCAGCTTTAATAGACACTTAAGCATAATTAATTTATGAATCAACATGATATTATAGTAAAAATCATTCTGAATATATGCTTTCGTCACGATTACTGTTTTTTTAATGTTATCATGCATTTTAAATTAGAAAATTGTTTAGGATTAGTATGTATGTCAACTTGAATCCTTGGTTGTTGTTGGTCTTGGGTTTTAATCCTAGTTCGTGCATGGATGGTCCTTTCTATCTGTGTTTCCTTGTCATTTCTTGTGTGTTGACGAATGAATGTGGCACATTCTATAAAAGAGTATGTGAAGGGGGTGAGATGGTTAATGCTAATGGTCTCCGTGACATGATTATTCACCAAGTACCACGCCATTTAAAAATAAAATGGTTTAATCTGTAACATTTTTATCACTTTTTTCGTTTAGATTGTGAATTTATATCCAATTTATAACGAGAACAGAATTCTAAATATTTACCAATTTTCTTTTTAAGGTAAGCAGTGAATTAGTACTTATAATTTATGTTAAAAACAATGGAAATTTACTGCAGTGTTCGCTTTTAATATTGTAGAATTTCTTTGGTTCAAAAGTTCAATATGAATCGTATATCTTTTTAAATTTCGACTTAATTATTTTTTAACCAGTGCTCTCTGTAACCCTGAATAGTCTATAGATAAGAAGCATATTGATGAATATACTACATTATTATCTTATATTCTGTTGTTTGACATATTGAGAAGCAAGACCAATACTAAGATTAGATAGCCAAATGCCTGGTATATTTATTAATAAATATGTAGGCTACAGTTTACGATAAGGCCATAAGAAAAATCACGTTACAATAAAGTAGATATGATAACAGCATAAGTCATTCCTAACAATGAAAAAATAGATAATTTTGCTTTTACTGTCTGTAAGATTATAACCCATACTATATTTGATATAATGTACAATGGAAAATATTATATTTATTATATCCAACCAAAGATATATTAAATACAGATAATTGCTATTGATAAAATATTCGTTTTCTTTTTCAATTTCTTGATCTGCCAATGAGACATACGAATACATATTTCATATAAATAAAACTAATTTATTGATATAAACTATAATATATATATATATATATATATATATATATATATATATATATATATTAGTAAGTACGGATTAGGGAATACTAACTAATTTCTATTAAAGAATATTTTATTAATAATATAATTTATTTTTTAATTAGCTTGTATATTATTTTAAGATGTAAATGTGTATAATATTTTACACTCTAAACTTGGCTTTACGTGTTGCGTTTTAAAAATATAAATAGCTTCCAGTTGCTAAAAAGAATTCAATTTAGAAATTTATTTTTAATATAATAACTTTCAAAAATAATTTTTTTCTGGTACAATTCATTTTAAAAGTATTATCATGCTTTATAAACATAGATTCTGGGTTAATATAAATTAACCTGATTTGCAATATCATAAATTATGTAAAGCGTAAGCAAATGCTAAATAATTGCAAAATTAACTATTATATGTTCGTAAAGTTTTTAAATCTAGTCATTCTATATTATTACAATAAACGCTTTGTATCCTGTTGTATTGAAATATTAATATGAATAGTTCTATTTCTTTACAAAAGTTTATAAAAATCTTTACTGAGAACATTTTCTCAAAACAAAGACTTTTAAAACTGTCTTAGAAGTTGCAAACATAAATTTGCGATTTCTGAATCTCAAGTCGAAATGGGGCTTTCATTCTTTATGAAATTATGAAAATGGCTTGTCATGATAATAGAAAAATAATTGTCAAGAAACAGACAACTAAGAAGAAAATGTTGGAAATATGATTTAAACTTACTTTACAAATCGCAGCTGAACTCAAGAACCTCTTTAATGAAACATTTGACACTATACATTCCATGATTTCTTAAACTGAAGTTACTCAGAGCATAATTTATTGAAAATATATTGTTATTGAGAATGATTTCTTTCAAAGATATTTCAATAAAATATTTTTCCTTATTTATGAAAAATTAATATTTGTATGGATTGTTCAAGAAATATTTCATTTGGATATTTTATACCACACACGAGTATTTTTTAAAAAAAAACAATTGATAAAATTTCTAAAACAATTTTTTTATATTATAAATTCGAAAATTCAATTAGATTTTAAATTAATCTCTTTCCAAAGAAATCCATTTACTACAGAAAATAATTTTAGACATTTTTTTTTCTGAAAATCTTTGCTTTTGATGCGGATTTCTTCAAAATTAAGTGAGTCAATACACATAATCTTATCATGTTTATTACATTTATTTAAAAGGAAAAAAAAAAATCTGTCATCAATAGCTAAAATGAAAATGGTGGGCATAAATTCTCTTAAAATATTTCCCAAAATTAGATTAACATATTAAAAATTGTTATTTTAATTTATTATAATTTAAATGCAAAATAACGAATTTATGTTCAGAATTTATTTTTCATGAACGCATGCATGAACTTATTTAATGCCTTAATTACTTATATTTCAAAATTATAGTAGTATGGAAAAAAATAACGTTAAAGGTTAGACTTTTCTTACATCACCCTGCAACCCAGATAATCACATACAGAAGCAACATAAGTGCTGCACATTATTACCTAGATATTTATGTTTTTGTATGTGGCCAAGCAATATTTAGGTTTTTTTGCAATAAGAAAATATAAATTAAGTAATGTTCATGCATTTTTATTTAATTTGTTATCAGATTCAAGACACGCGTTTTCAAATATTAACGAATATTATTTTTTCTCTTAAATAAACTTGAACCCAGGTCCTCCCCATCCATACTCAATTACGCTAACCCATAGACTGGTTGGGCGGCGTATATATATATATTCAAAAACTATATAAATATACAGTATTGGGAGTTATTATTACTAAGGGTAAAATAAACACAAAAATTTAAATCTTTTTTCTGTTGTGCGCACTGTCTGGATTAAGTAAATTCCTCTCTCAAACAGCAAATGTATGAATACGAACATGAGAAAAAAGAGGCAGCACTTCAAAAGAAAAGTTTTTCGCCAGTTATTTACTCCCTTTTGTTCCGTTGAACCGTTTCCTATTTCCTCTGTAATTCAAAGATGGTGCGGCAGGTGAATTTTAACGCTGAGTTGACCTTCTGTCAAAGATTTTCCATGCATTGTGTTTTCCTTTTATAACTGTCAAGTATTGTGTTTCAAATGATTTCTTTTTTTTGAGTTTATTACTAATATTTTAATTAAGGGAATTATTTATAAATATTTAATGAGCATTTTTCTTGAAACACTACTCTCACCAGAGCAATAATCACAAAATTTAAAATTTGATATGAAATTAATTTTTTTTTTATTATTTTAAGCTTAATTCGCTATTTATATTTTTATTTTTCCCATAAAATATATAAATTGTTGAAGTTAATGTCATTTTTTTCTGTTGTATAGTTATTGTGAAATGTATTTTAATATGTATGTAATAGTATTTTTGCTAAATAATATATTAAAATGTCTATGACGTAACGATTGCGTCATTCTATACTTAGTTCAAAAAGATTTTATGACGACGTTGCTCAATTAATTGTTACTTTCTTGTGACAAAGAAACAACTTTTGATTAATATTTCCGCAAAAAATAAAAGTATTTTTTTAAGTAAATCCTTATTAACCAATTAAATCACTGGGTATCACAATCGCTGTCCAATTGCAAATTTATTCTGTATGAGATGAGTTTGACTTTTTAAGGAAAATTACTGGTCTTCGTAAAGATTTTTTAAGTCTCTAGGAGTTTTTCTGATCGGTTTTCACATATTATTTTGAACAATTAAATATTTTCAGGTGTTTTTACATTTACTTAATTATTAAAATTGATGAAACTGTCTTCGTAAACACTATTAATCTTACAAAATGTTTAATCAAATGTTTGAATACAACAATTGATAACTTTTACGCTATCTCAAATTTTCTTTCAGGAGTATATAATAATAACTGATAAATGCTGCATTAAGATGTTTTCAATTTCAATGAACAAAACTCTTTGAAAAAGTTTAAAAAATATTTAAATATTCAAAATTGTACTAAACCTTACCAATAGCGTTGCTAATTTTTTTCATTCTTTATATTTTCATGTAACGCAATAAATATTGTTTATTTATACATATTAGTTTATTTTCTTATATACTATTTTTTTTTAAATATTTTTTATAATAAATTCATATAAAAAATATAGTTTTGATTATTTAAAATTATCCACTGAAAATTATCTTTAAAATTAATTGATAATTACAAAAAAAAGGAAAAGTATATTAAAAAAAACAATTATATTTTTTCCATTTGAAAAAACTAAACAACATTTTCAATTTTATAAGTTTCATTAAAATTAATAAGTAGAGATTTTTTACTGTCATTTACAGTGTTTTATTTTTACGGTATACTTGATGAAACAAACCATACTTAGTGAAATATTCACTTGGTAATTTTCTACTGATTTTTTGGAAATATTTAAATTATACAGTGGCTATCATAAAATATATAACTTTAAAAGAAAATTGTTTAAATAATGATTTAAAATTATTTTTTATATTTTAATTAAAATTCTTAAATGTTTTGAATAATTGATTGCCATGTTTTTTAACTCTTTTTGATAATTTAATTCAGTAATAAAACTAACACGTAAATTTTACAATCACCAGTTGTTTTCAAAAACAGTTGACATCAAGTCTCTAATAGAATAACAGTTAAATGATAACAGTAAGGTGTTAGTAATTTCAGCACTTTCTGATACTCCAGTAGATATTTCATGAATAATTAATCATTAGTGATATTTGCAAGGGAGGAAACCTGGAAAATTTCTAACAATCCACTTAAAATAAATATACATGTAGAATATAAAAATGCTATATCGCTCTTCTATTGTTGACACTGACTTGGATATATTTCAAGTCGTTATTGTTCAGAGAATGCTGTCGCACTAAGCAGTGAGAATTTTTTAAAAAATAACAAAATTAGCCATCATTATTTTATAATTATATCTGCTTACTATCTGACAATATTAGAGAAAAAGTGAGACACAATAGCTTAACTTTTAAATTACTGATCATCATCCTTAAATTAAAAGGAGGTTTAAAAAGTGTTGAAAAAAAACTTACTAATTTATTATGATCCTGAAATTATTACTTCATTCAATTAGCAAATATAATTACAAATCATTCAAAGGGAAAAAATGCTTAGACTGAAGACTGAAGAAAAAGAAACCTTGCCGACCTTGGGAAAAAAGTGGTTACTTCTTTGTCTCTTTAATTTATAGATATTTACATCATTATTAAAGATTGATGATTCACCTAGTTTATTCACCCATGGATCTTTTTTTCTGAAACGTTCGAAGATTTGACATCGTGCTGTGAACTACCGAAATGTCTAAGGCATTTTGTTATCAAACTCATATTTGCCTCTTAAGAGGATATTTCAAAAATATTGCTAACTTTATCATGTTTTCATGAATAACTTCAATACATTTTCCTCTCAACAATTTCAAAGAGTACACGTCGTAACCTAGATTTTTAACATTTCTCAGTTATTCGTTGGTAACATTCAATTTTGACTTTTGTGATAACTAAGGGACATGTACTTCAAACCACATGTCAATATTTCCATCTGTTTATAACTCCAATATATACATTTTTTATTTATTTATATACCATTAACACATTAACATAAGAAAAATTATTATGAATTATATTTAAATTTGCTTTCTAAAAGTGAGTATGCAAATAATATAAATTTTATCAATTACTAAAAATTATAAACTGACAATTGGTTAAACATATTTAAAATTTATATATTATGTTGGGGAAAAAGAAATTCATTATTTTCACGTGAACTTTATATAACTTCTTTTGGATTCACTTTGTAAAAGCAGTTTTCATGTAGATTTTTAGGTCTTGCGTGTTACTACTGCTGACTTGCGGTCAACTTCGAACATTTTTGATATTTTACAGACATTTTCGACGATGATGTATCTTTATGCGAGGTGCATTTCTAACGTCAAAAATACCCGAACGGAATCGACGAAACCAAAATTGTATGTAACTGGTTGTTACAGTCTTATATAGGACGATAAACACCTTTCACAATTTTAGCCACCCGGCTATGTTTGAAAATGTATCGAATTTTCTGTTTGTTGTCTTCTATTTTTAAAACCTTGTATTCATAACTGAATTAATCAAACAAAAAATCGCAAGAGAATATTTTAGTATCAGATGTCACATTTCCAACGAGCATAAATCTGAAATTGTTTCATTGATACCTCACGAGATATCGATCACTACAGACGTCTCCGAAAAAATAATAGATTACTTTTTCAACAAACTATTATTTAGAGCAATAAAATTTAAAAGTTTGTAATAACACACATATTAGTAAAATGTTTTGAGAATTTTACAAATTTTAAAAAATACAGACTATATTTTGACCATATATATTTTCTAGCATTAATGGATTTAATAACATCAATTGTTACTTTAATTAAACATTAACTAACGCATTAAAAGTAAAAAAAAATGAAAAACATTAGTTTGGAAATGTTGATTAAAAACATTAGCCAGGATTATAAAATGTACGAATTCTTCTCCAATTCCCTGAGGCAAGTTCTAATTATTCTATTATCTTTCTAATTGAAATTCATTTTCTAAAACAATCAACTGATTAAAACACGATTGATTAAATCAAAAATGAAGTTGTCAATCAAAAAGGATTAAATGATATTACATATTGTTTAATATATACGTTTTAGATAACATATCCGCAGACAAATCCGGTTTTCCAAGGACAAATTTTGATTCAAATAATGCAAACAGAGTTGACACTTACAGGTGATTTTTTTTTAACAGTCACATTCTTGTGAGTATGAGGTTGAAATTTATAATGACTAATTTGTATTCTAGATTCACTTTCGATAACTTTTGCACTTTCTCACACGTAAATCTTCAATTTTGTTGGTGTAGTGTCAGCAAATTTAAGATATTCACTCTATGGATTATGTCTTAAGAATTTAGTTTGCTAAAAATAAAACAACACTTTATTTTACTATCGTTCATTAGGAAATTAAATTACAATTACATGTAGTTTAATTCATATTTCAATTTATAATTAATTGAATTTTAAAATATGTAATATATTATATGTAAGTGCATTTATGTGTGCGTGTAATATAATTGAGGAAAAATGTATATTTAACGTTTATTTAAGTTCAAAAACAATTTTATTAACATATAAATTATAAAGAAATCCCATTTATTCTTCTCAGTAAAACAAATTAAATGTATTTTCAAGAAATGATCACAAACATATATGATTTAGTATGTAAGATTTTATTTTAATTCAGATATATAAAGGGAAATAAATTATAAGGAATATTTTCCTAGCTTAACTAAATTTCATTAAAAATATATAGAAATCATAATTATTATCAGAATGCAATAGTCCTAAATGGAAGGAATATTATGTTGAAGAATGTAAAATGGCTTAATAAATTCCAAATAAAATAGTTATTGAAATTAACTGTTATTAATTGGACTATATAATCAGTTATTGAAAGTCTGAAGTTTGTGTTTAACTATAGTTTAAGGTAGTTAATTTAATTTTTGATTAATTTAATTGAAGGGCAATTTAATATTACGACAAATAAAAAGTTAAAGTTAACGACTATATAAGTGTTTTAACCACAAAGGGAGATTTAATTTATTATTGTTGTGTTAAAGATATGTACCTTAAATTTTAATTTTCTGTGGGAATTCAAATGCATTTTTTAATAAACTAATTTACTTGCATTGACAATATAAACAAATTACTTTTATTAGATAAATTAGAATATTATGTTATAAAATGTGATTTTCATAAAAACTATATATATTAAATTGCATTTCTTTTTTCATGAATTTTTAACTTTTAATAATCATTTCGCATCTTAGGATTTTAAAATTGCTTTTCACTATAGATTAAAAGAAATTTCTACAGATATATATATATATATATATATATATTTGCATTTAATGATATAAATTTATATAATCAATATTAGAGTACTATATAATTTATATATCAGAAAGAAGAATGCAGTGTAACTAGTATTAACAAGCTTTGATGATAATATTTATTTATGAAGTATCAAACTTCATAAATGAAATATAATTCAAAAGAATATGAATTATTTCTCCAACAGCTCGAATTAAATGAAAATGAAGATAGAAATATAAATAACTTATTTTTCTTCCAAGTTAAGTTTAGGTATATCTTTATATTCAATGAGGCATGAAATGAAAATTACTTTTGATAAATGACATGTTTTCAATATGGTATGAAATTAATATATTTGAAGTTCATTATGTAAATGGCGCTTAATTCTGCAGAAATCGTATAAAATATAGATTTTTTTTATATAAAAAAATTATATAGCTATTTATTTAAATAATGTATTAAGATTGTGTGAATCGATTAATTTAGAAAATACTTATAGTTCAATTTATTTTGGGAATCCAAATGTTTCAAATACGGTAACATTTTTTTTTAATAAAACTTTATTAAAAATGTGAAAATTATCTATATTTTTCAATTTTAATTAAATTGAATTTATTTATTACTGTTTTTAAAATGCAAGAAAATATTTAGGATTATTTTAGAGTTCTGTAAAATCAGATTTAAAATATTCAACGTAAAACAAGGATTTAGTTGCAATATACAGAATGTATAATTTCTGAATTTTGTTATATATTAGCATATTTAATCCAAAAAGTGAATTAAGAATTCTATAAAAATTTAAAAAATGCTAGTTTATGAGAAATTTAAACGACTATACTTATTTATAAATTTAAAAAAATCATAGAAACAATTTGCTAAAAATATAATTTTTGTGAATGAATCATAAATTTAAATCGAGTTTTAATCTTTAATATTTTTATGACAGAACAAACAATTAGTTTTAAGAATATTTATGTTGTAACAATAAGATACGTAACTTTAAATATATTAAATTTACTTTTCGAAAATAAAATAATTTTTGCGCACTTATCTATATTTCTAACAAATGAAGTGTCATTTTTATTTATATATAAGGTTAGTGATAGCTTACACTAGCTTAAAGTATAAGAAATAATGTTGGAAAAGTGCATTTCAGTTTGTATATAATTACTGTGTTTATCATATGTATATCTGATTCACTGTTTGTGACAACTACAACGTAGGAAAAATCAATAAAACAGAGGCGATCAGCTTTATCATGATCATATTAATAAAAATAGATTGGAAAAGAAAACTTATTGGTACGGATGATGTTTATGTTTGAAAATTGATCCTTGTGTTTTTTATCAAATAATTTATATCATCATTAGTCAAAAGGAGAATTTGAGACATTTGATGTAGATAATGATTTTCAGTGACGTTTACTTGGAAGCAGATCTGATCAAAACAAATGGATCATGCTAGATAATCAAGTTTGATAAAGCAGATTATGGGAATGATTTGTTTTTCAATGCCACAAAATGAACATTTTTGATAATTTATTTATTGTTTGACCACGATTAATTTTATTTAAGCATTATTTGTTATATAAGGAAGAGGGGGAGATGTCATTCGATGTTTAAATAAAAAAAACAAATTCACATTCCTATTTTTGTATGCTTATAATAATCGTTAATTTAAAACTTGAATGGGCAGAGGAAATAAAAAAGGTATATAAAGCTTATGAAATAACCCAGACAGTGCATGAATAAACTGCAATAGTTGGCGCAAAATCACAAGATTTGGCGACTAATTGTTTTCACGTAAATACTAGTTATAATATTTTAGTATGAATATTTTATTAAATTAAATGATGTTTATTTTAATTAATGTTTCATGAAATACCTCTAAAAATAGTATCCTATTTTCACATTTTTATACTGATAGCAGTGAAATTGCCGAAAAATTAAGTATGAGTATAAAACCGTACGTAATATACATTATGTACAAGCATAAACTTATACTTGATGTCCATCACGATGTGTAACATTAATATATGTAGTTATTTCTGATAACCTTTCTTGAAACATTATATCTTTTTATAAAAAAGTTTCTTCATTTCATTTTTATTTAATTACAAACTTTTAGATGAATATAGTCTATTAGTTGAATATTATAGCAGTGGTTTGCAATCTAAATTAACTTGTACATTTTTCATTGTAAATAAGAAGTAACCATAGAGAAGAAAAATCAAAACATGTCCAGGTTTATATCAAACTTTTATATTATCCTTTTTCGCATTAATAGATATAGAAATTAAAGTTCAATCTTTAATTTAATAGATCATTTATTAGACTCCTGCCTCAGGATAGGATGCTTCATAAAATTAAGATTTTTTGTTGTAGCAAGTCTTATACGTAAAAAAAAAAAAAAAAAAAAAAAAAAAAAAAAAAACCAACTTAAATTTTCAAGACAAACGAAACACATATATTTTAGTAATTGATTCGAATTTAGTTTTAAACTATTTATGTAAAATACTTTTAAGACTTAATCTTAATTTCAATGATATAAATGTTTGAGTTCAATGATATAAATGTTTTGTTCAATGATTTATATGTAATGAGTAATGTAATTTTTATGAAAAAAAATCATCAATAAACTTTTTTTATTTGAATTTTAGTAATGAAATGATTTTGATATAAGAAAATTTAAACGGAAATCTTAAAAATTATGAAACTATAGAATAGGGATTGCGATGAGCACAATAAACACGCACATTAGCAGAAAATTCATTCTTATGCAAGTGTCAGAAAAAAGGTCTTAAGTTTAGTAAGTGTACGCAAAACGCTTGCTTATGGAAAGTGAGCTTATAATGCAATGAAAGCTACGACGGAAACGCAACTGATAACATTTTCTGCAAGTGCACGTGACTTCTTTTGTAAAATATGTATATTAAACAAAAGACCATGATGACTTCGGACGTTAAAGAATAATCGCATAGATAGAGGAGGTTTGTAGTGTGACCAATGTAGTTGAAGAGTTGGGATTCAACGAAAAATTCATTTCAATATTTCATCCTATAACATTGCGGAAAGGAACAGTTACGGTCTCCCTGGTATGACAACATGAGTTATTCAGCATGTCTGGCATGCTGAATAAATGGATTGAGAATATTATTCAATATGTCGTGTTTGCATTCCAAATTAATGCATTTAGGGGTGTTAGGAACCAGACTCTTCTCATGGGTCTTCTGGTATTTTCTGGCTTCCTGTCACTAAATTATAAGACCCAGTTGGTGGTGCCATCTATGAGAAAAAAGTCGTACTTGCATTATAGTATGGGGATTCTGTGTCCAAAAACGGAAGGCTCTCTTTTTTGACTTCACTCACGCTGTCCCTTACGGAATGGGGGAAGGGGCTTGGTTTCACCAAGTGTCATAAGTTTAACAACAACAGAATAATATTTGCGGCATAAATTTTGTTCTTCTCCGGAATGCAATTGGAGCAGATTTCGCTTTTATGTGTGACAGTCCCAGACCATTTCGCATTCCTACTGTTTAATATGTAAAGAAAAATTCAGATATCTCTGGAATGTATTGACCAGCTGATTCACCTGATTCAAATCCATCAAATCATGTGCAATATGCTTTGGAGATACGTCTTGCGACGTTATTTCATTCTATGGGCAGCTTTTTATTGAGCAATGGTTTCTAATATCAAAAGCAATTAAACAATCTCCTCGTGAATATGAAGAGATATTGCGAAACAACCATTTCTGCAAGAGGAGGACATATTCCGTACTAAGAAATATCTGCCTGTTTTTTTATTTTTTCAAAAATAATGATATTATAAAACCAATAAAGATTTTCTGTTTGACTGTCAAGAGTATACATTGTATTCAATTTTATGCAACTACGCGTTTTAATCCTCATTTAAGCATAAAATTTTGCCTCTCATTTATAAATTTCATGTCACGTAGTTGACTTCTCATTGAATCATGATAAAAAAGTAGCTGAAATCGGAAAGTTTACTTACCAATGTATTTCATTTTTATTTATTATGTTTTATTTAGGATCAGAAAATTTATGAGTTATCTGAAAATTCGTAATATTATTATCATTAACAGGTAATCACTTTTGTTATACAATGTTTATAAATGTGATATAATTAAAGTTCATAGTTTAAGACATAGATATATTTTTACAAAATTATTAAAACATTGACATGCTATTTTTCCTTACAAATTATTTTAATTTCTTTTTTTTTCATTTCAACTGATAGCAATAATTAAAAATTAGTGTCACAACAGTTTTGGCTTTGAATTTTCAAATAAGAAATCGATGTTATATTTTATTTGAAATAGAAGAATCGTATGATAAGGACTTTATAATGTATAGGCATAAGATAGAAAAAGACATCAAATTATTTTCTTTAGATTTGCGCTTGTGATATTTCACAACCAATGTTGTTTGATTGTGGGGAAATGTACATATTGATGTATTGATGTAATTTTAGGCAATACATTTATATGTTTACTATGGTGTTAAAATGGTCTAAGTTTTTGAGAATAGTAGAGAAACTATCAAAGTGTTCATGTTTCGCATTCATGTGTAGACCTGTCTACAATCATAATTAGATTCTCTGGAATATGTGTACGGAAAGCGTGATTTGACACTCAGAATTTGCACAACTCGTGGAATTCTGACTCCCTGATTAAAGTTAGTATTAGATATACTTCTGAAGTCAGTAAACATGCTAAATTTAATTACGAGTGAAATTCAGCTCGAACAGTTTGAGAATCAATTGAAGTTTCGTAAACATAATTTTCCCAAACTATGTTAGTGAATATTTTCTTATAATAGAACAACTGATATCTAAAAATGTCTAATTTCATTTACGTAGTTTTCTTAAGCCCAAAATGATCTTAGTTTTTGTGATTGTAAGATAATGATTCACAGAAAGAAATTGAGTGGCAAGATTTAGATTCTTGTAGTAAAATAATTAACAATTAACGTTTCTTAGAAATTACTATTATTAAATAGTTAAGAAAAGCAATATTTGCTTCAAAATACAATTCATACTGATAATATTGTTTGCGAAAAATTACGATGAAATAAATGCTTTCAACAACCCCTTAATGTAATTATTTTATTATGAGTAATATATTTTAAATATAGAATTTTTTAAACATGGGAATAGAAAGTCATTTCAGATAATGTTCGAAATAATAACAATTAATAATGTTAAAAAATAATTCACAGACAATTATTTTTAGAAACTAACTAGGGAGTTAACACTAAATTTTCAAATGTAATTTAATAGATCAAGTAAAAATTTATGTCATTCTTATTCGATACCAAAACGAGTAAAGAACATAAAAATAAACTGCTAATTTTAAACTTAACATATATCGATTAAACATGTTGCTTAAGTAATAATAAGGAAGCAGATGTTTTTATTAAATATTGCAGGATCTGAAATGTTTACAAAATGTTATGGAACTTTTAATGATGCGCAGAAATGTTTTATAATGAGCTATCGATAATTGATGAAAAATTATGAGCTATCGATGACACACTGTTGGCCGGCAACTTCTCATTCAATTTACTTTGCTTTTCCAGGACATTCGACTAAATACATCGTTTTTCATATTTAAAATATTCCATTTTTCAAGCTAAAACGAATTAACTATTATGGAACTGATAAAAATTATGTTTTTACTGTAATATGGCTAATCATGCTATGTTTGGAAAGACAATACATAGTCTATTCACATACTCAAACCTCAATGGTCCACGTGCAGTTATAGATGAAGAGTGGTCATAATATAATAAATCTTCTGTATATATATATATATATATATGTGTGTGTGTGTGTGTGTGTGTGTGTGTGTGTGTATCGCTGCTTAATGTTCTAATATTTTTCTTTTCTTACTTGTTATTTATAAAAAAAAACTTTGGGTCTTATAAAGTTGTACAATAATAATTTAGATACATGAAAAGATCAACTTTTTATATTCGGGGAGCTTTGTCTGAGCTATTTTGAGTAAATTCCTGTAATTTGATTTTTGAAGCATTTTTATATTTTATTATATTTAAAAACATTCTTTTAAGCCCAATTTCCAATTAGGTTTAGAACAAGTTACTTCGAAAACTATTTTTTTGGGGATTGTTAAAAAGTTAAAACAAGAGGATCAGAAATGTAGTTCACTAAAAATAAAATTTTTTGCATTGTTAAATCTTTATTATGTAAAAAGTTTTAGAAATTTATTAAAGAATTATTTATTTTATAGATTAGAATATTTTTTCAAATGCATATTATATGATTTTAGTTGAAGTCCGAAAACTATGTAGCGATTTGCTAGACAATAATGAATTCAAACTTCTGGATTTTTAAGCTACATTCCTTAATTTAACAACAAAATTTATTTTCTTTTGTGGCACGTTCTTATGTGAATCACAGTTTTCTTCCTCATTTGGTTTACCAAATTTATTTCATGTAATAAACATGTATTTTTTGCACTGTTATTATGAATTAAATGTGCTTATTCCTTAAGATGTGTTTGATATATTAACATAAATTGCATCGAAACTGAGCTTTGAAGGCGCATAAAGTTTACCAACGCATTAGCTTTGTGGATGATTTGATAAGGAGAAAAATACTCCCATGTCGTAAAGGTCAAAATCCGCTAAGTGACAAGAATACTCAATGTAAAATCTTTTTTTATAAGCAAAATAGCTACAATTATCTATTTTTTATTCCTGTTTGAAAAGAATTTATTCTCCTTCGTTTTAAAGAGTGTGATATTTGAATTTAAAATCACTTGTAGACTACATTGATCATGTAAAAGCAACTTAATAAATTAAATGTCTCAAAGTATTCGATTTAAATTTTCCAAATTATATATTGGAGATATTTCATTTCGAAGACCTCAACGGACTTGCCTTGTTGTGTTTTGACTACAAGTTTAAACTTATGACAGGCATGGCTGAATATCTATTTAAACGTTTGAAAGGATTGCGTAATAATAATGTTTACAACTATTTCTTATCTTTTCGTTTGAAATTATGAACTATTTATACAATTACTGAACCCAATTATGTACTGCATTTTACTATATACAAAAACTAAATTTCTTTCATTTGCTTGAAGACTAATAGTTAATACAAGTTGTTACTCAATACAAACTAATATATAAGATTAATGCCTAGAAAAGCCGGACTTGTTTCTCTGTTTTTATTTTCTATATTAATTTTTTTTGTTAGTCGAGTATTGCGCATCAATAAAAAATGAGATGCAATTCAAATTTTGGTTTTTATGTATAGCGATTGTTTTATTACTATTATCTACTCCTCCCCCTTAACGTTTTATATTGTGAAAACATTTCTGGTGCCATAAATGGGATGCTAAATTAGTTTATTAAAAAAATATTAATTGAAAATTTAGATTTTTATAAAAAAACATATGGAATTTCAAATAATGTAATTGGTAATACTCCCGAATATTAAAGAATCAATACTAAGTGAGAATAATCTGTGAATGGGAAATTAAAGTAGAGTTGGAAAGTGTAAAATGGTCATGGGTTCAAGCGCAGAGTCAGGTATCAAAGAGGATGTTTTAAATTGAAAACCCTCTGACACAGACTCTTCAAGTATAAACATTGAACACTTAATAAACGTAAAATTTTAACAATTGCTATACCAATTAATCCTAAGTCATTTAAGGGTTTTTTTTTTTTTTTTTTTTTTTTTTTTTTTTTTTTTTAATCATTTGAGAAAGCGTTTAGAACAAAACAGTTACCGGAAAATTTAAAGACTAGAATTTTGTTAAATATTTTACAAGAAAAGGTAAATAATTAAATGATATATCTCGAATAAGATCTTAATAGTTATGACAAACTTTAATCTATTATAGTGCAATAATTCTTACTAACATTTGGATTAATTTGGATCTACTCAAAAATTGCCTTCTGAGAATTTTGTGTAAGTTGTTTCTTTGTTGAGTGCAAATTTTTAAAATTATTGTTGCATGAGCAACGTGAAAAATTTCAAATCTTAATGTGAACTTCTCGTGTCCGACAAAATTTTAGTGAACTTTATCATGAACCTAAAACCCTAATCGTTGTAAACCGGCTTTTGTTTCGAATCTTAGAAATTACGGCGAGAAAGCGATATATATTTAATTTCAAAGAGAAAATAAAAACCGGAGTCATAATTTGTAAAATATCTTTCTCCTTTTAAGAATGGAGAATGTAAATGGGAAAATCAATATCGGAATTATGATTCAAAAGCTGTTTCGAATGTTTATCTATCCGGTAAAAAAATTCGAAAATGTAATTTGCTTAAGTCTGAGAAGAATCACATATTTGCGATTTTGTTTAAAACTCCATAAAGCTCTGCAAATGATCGAATTACAGTGATAAAGCAAAAGAATTGTGCTATAAATCTTTTTAAAAATTGTAATGTTAAGATTTGCAAATCCAAAAACTGTTAGATTTGTTCAAAACCACATAATCAAAATAATTACTTTTAAGAGAGGAAGCTAATTTTCGATAACTGAAAAAGCAGTTTCGAATTCAATAGTGGCAAAAATGCAAGTGGCACTCAATCCTCTCAATTCAATCGTGTCAAGGTCACACCAGTCAGTAGTTTTGTTGCTAATTTGCAGTGCTTACGCTAGGAATATTTATGATCGAAATAAATTAAAAAAAATAATTAGGATTTTGTGCGATAATGGTTCAGAAAGAAGTTTGTATCCATTGCATATTGTTTGAAATTAAAAGTAATTAGATAAAAAAAGATTGTGTCTGTGTTTATTATTATGCTTCAGATAAAATCTGTTGAGAAAACATAGCCAGTTGCAGAATTAAAATAACGAATAGAATTAATCATAATACATTTATTCAAATATATATGCTGAAGACTCTCTCATATTATTATTATAGAGTCAGAGTTTTCCATTCTGAATGAAGCGATACAAATATTATGAGTTCTCGTGGCTGACTACTTGAGTAGTGTTGTGAGAGCGTATAAATATTGAAATTATTTTAGGAGCTGATGTGTTATGACAAATGGGTTCTTTTGAAAGTATAAAATAAAGAATTACATGCATGCGTTCCAAATAATAACATTTAACACATAACAGCTATTTTACACAGATAAATTTAACACATGATTACAGCTGAACGTTGTACTGCTTTTCGTTTGTTCACTGCATTCTTGGAAAATATTTAAGCAATCGATATGCCATTTTCTGTTGTTGATTAACAATTTGCACTGAAAGCGTTTTTTAACACTAGGTTAAATTAATTAATCCCCAAAATTTTCCAAACATCTAACCAGTTTTAAATGTAAAGGAGATAAATTATTTTCTGAACTTCAATTATAGAAATATAATGATGCACATTAAACTTCAATCTTTAGCTTCAAGAAACACGTTTCTATTATTTGGCTAACGTTATCTCCATTAATGCAAATTTTTGGACATGAAAACAATAGACTTAATTCATAACTGTAACCGCAGTGACTATATGCTAAACACAAACAATGGGGACAATATTGTTTAGATCATGAAGCAAATACTTTTTGAATTACATTTAATTGTGTCTATACGAAAAAATGTTTCCCCTTATGTAAGATTTAAACCATTATACAGACTTAGTGTAGATTCAACCCTTGAGATCATTAATGATTAATGAGTAATTTTAAAGAATTTATTTTTTTAGAATTTTGCCATTTCAGACAAGCATTTAAAATAAATGTTATTTCTCCTTTAATTAAATTTATAGAAATATCTGAATTATTAACGGATGTTGGATACTTATACACGTTGCACCATTCACAGTTTATTGCAGATGAGTTTTTCGGATATTAACCAGAGAACGTATAAGTTTATATATACGAAATTTTCTTTAAGATTAAATTTTACGTTGTATAACGCTTTCCTCTAGAAATAATAATAATAATAAATAAATAAATAAAAATTTAAAAAAAAATTCAATTAGTTTTAAGTAGTGAAAAATTTAACAGCTGTTTTGAAAGTGGATATTTTAGCAAAAGGTTGCTGAAAATACGATGAAATTTTCATTATTATAGAAAACTTTGGAAGAAAAATTGATTTAAATGGAAAATTAGTGGAAAACAATTTCTTGTTTGGTTAATTATCTAAGAAGAACCAGTATAAAATTTTTTTAAAGTACTAAATATAAACTTCCTAAATTATTTTTTTTTTTTTGTTAAAGGCTTTCAAAAAAATTAAATTGGATCTCTTTTGTGCAGAATAATACACGAGACAATAATTAAACTATGTCGTAAAGATAAAAACAGCATAGCAAATAAAAAAAGGTATTTTTATCTAAATTTGGTTTCTTTGTTTAAAAATGAAGTTTTATTATTGGGATCTAAAACAGAATATAATAATTTAAAATTGGCTTAAAGACTGAATTTAAATTGAATTATACATTTGCTTTAATGAATGCATTTACTTATAGCCTTCTAAAATAAGTTTATTAAGTAAACGAGTTGTTGAGAATTTACAATTAAGTTCTCAAGGGTATGTATAAGCATATTCTCTTAAAACGTCTGTCACTTTAAAATAATTTAGGTATAAATTGCTGTTATATAAATATTAATATAAAGAGTTGTATAATATTTTAAATAATTATAATAACAAATTTTGCAAAAAAAAAATTGAAATATAGAGATACTTAATTATAAATTTCAAATAATATAACAAATTAACTAAAGGAAAAAAAGAATAATTTTCTTTGAAATATTTTCGGAAACAATGTTTATATATATATATATATATATATATATATATATATATATATATATATATATATATATAGCGCAGGAAACACAAAATAAATCAATATATATATATAGCACATGAAACTCCGTGGAATCAATCAATGAAATACAATATTAATAGGTAAAACTATACTTTAGGGTGCCCTTCGGAGAACTTGGCGATTTTTTTAGCGACATTCCTGTTCGCCCAGATAACAGTGCTAACAGGTATGATTAAACATTCAAAAATAAATAAATAAATAAAAATAAAACGCAACGTCCGTATTATTTCAAAATCTCTAAAAACGATGAACCAATCAGAGCCTAGACTGGATCTAAACCAATCAGAACACGATTCGGTTTTGCCCAGCTTGGCGATCAATCGCGATCACAACTTGGTGAGAATCAAAGGGGCATTCTAAAGTATAGTTTAACATATTAATTAATTCATTTTATATCCAATCAAACCGGCGAAAAATCATCTAAAGAGAGAGAAACTTTACAATATAAACAGGGAAAATATACGTGCGGGCCAATTCCATCAAGAGGAAGATGGTCCACTTTGCAAATAAAACACTATTTTTTGACAAGCACGAAGAACATGTCTAAAAATATTCATTTTATTCCTCCGAAGAGTGTCTACATTAAAGAAAATAAATCAAAATTATAATGTATGAGGAATCAAAGCAATAATATTGAAAATATGAAATTATTAAAATGAAATTTAATAGTAAAATCATTATATTTAAAGTTGATTAATTAATTGTTTAATTAGGTTACTGGAGAATTTAAGAATATATTGCAAATATTATATATATGTGCGTTTTAATTCACTAAATTCTACATTTCTATTAACTCTTATTTTTTATTTCAAGAACATGAATTTAATAAATTTAAAATTGATATGTGTGGTTTTATCGACAACATCTATATTAGAAGTCGAATATTCAATGTTTGGAAGTAAATCTTAAATTTCAGTGCTACTGTTAGAAACGTTGGTTTTAATTAGGTAAAGCTCATTTGGATAAATGTATTTAGAAATATGACTAAAATTTAAATCCTTAAAAAATAATAAAGTCATTTATAAATCTAAATGAAAAAGGATATTAAAAATAAAACTTTTGCAAAATAATGCAAAATTTTAATTTGCAAGTATACTTGAAAACCTTGTGGAATTCCGCAATTTTGAAAAACAAATTCACTGTTATAAATATAACTAGTATATATACAACGTTTATTCAAAAGTTATTTCAGTAATCAAAATTAAAATTTAATAAATATATATTTAATAAATCTTGAATATAAAAATATCATATATCAGTCAATTTATTAATGGTTACACTGGTGAAACGATATTTGAAAGCAAAGGAACTAATATTATAAGTAAAACTATTTGACAGAAAGTGTATAACCGGTCTATTATTATAAGTAATTCAAGTAGGGTTTAAGATTTGACAATGTGTTCCAAAGTTATATTTAAATTTTTGTCAAAAAATTAAACCAGGTTTATTTATATATGAATTACTGGAGGAAGTAATAAATCTGAATTAAATAGAAAATTTATGAAATTTAGGAAAGTTATAAAGGGGAAGTTATGATAAAGGTATTTGTAAATTTATGATCTTGTAAATGATTAAATTCAAGATTAAATTTGGTGTCATCATAATTTTTAATATTATATCTGTGTATATTAATGCTAATATTCAAGACATTAGATGTTTAGCCAACGTATCTGAATTTTTAAGTACTACATTCATTAAGATAAATAACAATACACATTTTGCAAGCGTAAGATAAAGTAGGTTTATCTGAGATTTGCAAATTATTAGGACAAGTTTTGCATTTCTTCCTTTCTTCTTTGAACCACACCTTTTCAATTTCGTTTCATCAAAAATAAGAGTTTAATCAATCGGAGTGCCGAAAAGATTTAAACTAAAACAATCATAGTCTTTTGGATGGTCACTATTTGTCGATTCTCTATGGTATTAATCATGTATAGGGACCGGATAAGGGTGTACTTACAACCTTTTTGTTACTTCTTAAATTCTTCAAATTTTAAATTCTAATTTTAAAATATTATGTACAAGAAAAGACAAAGTGAATAATACAAGAAAATTAAAAATTTAAATTAATATGATTTGAAAAATACAACATAGTTATTTCGAAGGATAAAAAAATATATTTCTAATACGTATAGTTATATAGATTAATTTGGTTTCTAAGAATGATTATTAAAATATTTAACACTTTAATCGTATGATTAACTTCAATCTGTTTCTTAAAAGATAAGATATCTGTTAGATTAAAGTAATTCAAAAATATGCCCATTTTATTTTAAATGGGTTGTAAAAGTGTAGATCATTTTAATACATTCAAATTTGCAATGTAAAAAAGCATTTTTTTATTTTTAAGTAATCATTATATTCTAAACTTTTTTTTAAGAAAACTTATCACTAACTTAAAAATAAGCATTTTTGTGTATACATGGATCTTTGAAATTCTTATATTGTTTAAAATTTTAAATTCTTCTAAAATTTTTGACTTTATTTTAAATGAATGTCGTAGAATATTATCATATCGTCTTTATAGTTTAATAATATTTTCTTTAATAATGTTTAATTTTTCAATTGTAATCATGATATTTCCTTTAGGTTAATTTAAATTACAATCTTCTTTATATATTTAATTCATTTCTTAGTAATAATGATAATACTATTTTATTAATATAATAATATATATTTTATAAATTTAATTTAATTTGAAGAGGTTATATATATATATATATATATATATATATATATATATATACATACAATAATCTACTCAGATTAACACACAGCAGGAAGCCTCAATTAGTGGAAACAAATGTACAATAAACAAACAAATAAGACAAGAAATATCCTTCGAAATTCATCGTAATCGTGAATTGCGCAACTGAGAATGACGAAATATTCGATTAATGGACATATTATTAGTGCCATCGAAGCTTATCATTTGCTTGATTATTACTTTGAAAACTTGATTTCGAGAGATCCGTACAATGGGAGAAATATATATATTAACGTGACCTTTTCGCAAGAGCAATCTGTGGAGTAGTTTTCCTCCAAAGACGATAAATTTCCCACCAACCGACCAAATCTAGTGGACAAATGCCCTGAAGCGAGATCATTAGCCGTCTGCGATAGTTGACCAAATTCTCTATTCTTATCCTATCAATGCGCCTAATGATCAAGAAACGTGTTGTGAACTTTCTTCTTTTTCTATTTAGACTTCATAAGCGTAAAATGAAACTAATTAGCTTACGTCAATTATTACGTATTTTTCTGTCATCATATATATCCTTTAAAATTTCCGTAGAAAATATTAATATTTAGATAGCATAAATTTTTTAACAAGAAAATTCAAACTAAAAGAATGTTTTAGAGGACAAATAAAAGTTAGTTTATGAAATTAAGTGTTTTACTTGATTTATAGTTTGGCTAACTGTAGAACTTAATTAAGAATCTGTATTCAAGAAATATATCCTTTAAAAATATTTTGCAAATATATCCTTTTAAAATATTTTAAGTCAACTTCAATTTAAAAATATAAATTAATTAATGCACAAAATTTAATGAAATTTGTTTTTAAAAATAAAAGTCTAAAACAAAAATATAATTCTGAATTCCTAGTTAGTAATATCATTACAAAAGTTGAATGTAACCGAATATAATTTATTTACAAAACAGTAAAAAGTATATTTTGCAATATTTTTATAACTTTTTTATAATATTTTTTATAATATAGTGAGTAAAAATTATTTAATAAGTTTAATTTTTTTCTTACATTTGAAACATTTTTGTTGATTATGTTTTCTAATGTTTCTACAATATTTTCTTGAAGTTTGTGCTTGAAGCTTAAATTATGTAGCATAAAATTATTTATACTACATTAATAAATTCTTACCGACGAAATATGTGGATATTTAAAATTATTTTATCAGAAACCTTTACAGTAATTGTGATGTGATGAGATTTAATAAAATTGTTATGGAGATAGAGAGAGAGAGAGACAGGTTTATAATGTAAAAAAATTTGGAGTTTATAATAAAATGCGTTAATTTCGCTCTAAATATCTTAAAATAGTCATACATAAATAATACTGTATCGTTATTAAAAAAAAATATTTTTTGTTTTGGGTAAGTAATGTTTTAAAACGCGAGAATAACAAGTATTATATGTGACGTGTAATTTAAAATAACACGTCACATATTTTAATATGAAAAATCGCAATCCTATATATGATATAATAGCTTTTTCTCTTCTATTTGGGGAAGTTGTGTCAAATTTCATGGTGACAAGCCGATTTGACCTTGAATAAAAGTTAAAAATACTTTTTTTATAAATTTATATACCACAACATAATTTAATGAGATTTTCATTTAAGTAAAGTACTAATTATCTGAAATATTGATATATTATTTTAATGATATTTCAATATTAATTTAATAAAATTGTTTTTGGTGATTAAATTTTGGCAATAAATAGATAACTTAACATTTTAACCAAAAAATATTTATAAAAAATATTCAGATGCTGAATCTAATTTCATTAAAAACAATAAAAATTAAAATAAATGTGATTGAAATAGAAATTAAATAGTAATTTATAGTTGCAGCATTTATGTGCAAAACAAATATTTTTAAGAATATATTAAATTATTTAAATAAATCGATAGACAGTTATTTTGTTAACATTTACGAAGATAGCATTTTTGATAATTCTAGGCTATAAAAGTTCTTATATACCATGTAAAAAACAAAACGGTATTTTTATAAATTTTTTTCTGTCAATATATGTAATAAATGATCACTTGTGTTGCTTTTATAATTTGCAAATTAAAAATATAACACCAGCTGAAGGATTATTTTTATCAACTTAGATTCTTAAAAAAATACTTGAATTACTAGAATTTTTCTTAATTGGACAGAAAGCTTTTCCAGGATATAAAAAATCTGAAGTTGTGCAGTTCTGATAATTATTTTTAGACTCGCGGTGAGTAGAATATTTGGTTGTTAAAGACATTTTCCCTATTAAAGATGAAAAATGATACGAAAGATTTCGTTGTTAAAGATATTTCCTGTGAGATCTTGATCAAGAAATTCCTGAGATAAGTATCACATTTTCCAGGAATGTAAAAGTTTATCCCAATTAATTTATTTTTTGTATTTTTCTCGTGGAAGAGAAATGGTCTTAAGAAATCTGCGTATACATTTGAGCCAACTTTTTCTTAAAAGTTTTTTTTATTTCTCCTATCTTTTTTTTTTT
>JAPDSC010103012.1:28539-52902 GCA_026290005.1 Latrodectus geometricus
AATTTGGTTTTCCATCTCGTCTATAATTTTACTTCATTCCTTGAATATCCTGTTATCTATAGTTTTCCCAATAAACTACAAGTTGGCAATTTATATTTCAGTATGCAGACAATTTCTCCATAGGTTCATGAAATGTATTTACACAAAAATTCAAATTTTGTCTCTACCTTAGATATATTTTTTTCTCAACTCCCATGGGCTTATCAAAAAGCGCGTAAAGGTTTGTTATTTCTTAATTATTAGGTACTATCTTATAGCTAAAAAAATTTATCATCGAAAGGCTTGCAAGCCACCATCTTTTCTAATGCTGATTATTTCAGGTGAAAGTACCAGCAATACTATAACGCAGTCGCAGTATAGTATTCCTTGATTGCATCATACTTTCATCATTTGCATATCCTTATAGTAAAGCATATATTCTTGTTGTATATAGTAGCATTTTTTAAGCAGTGATTTTTTTTGTAACATTCTTCTTATTTTTAAAAGCATCGAATGTCGAAATTCTCAAATTTTCAGAAGGGAAGTTGTAGGAATCCACTTATCTGGTGCAAGTATAGCCCAAAAATGATTGTTTCTAGAGATAAGTTGTCTAAAGTCTTGAGAGCATGCACATAATATGGTAAGACAAAATAATAAAGCAAAATGGTACATGAAGCTGGGAAACTTGATGAAAGAGTCAGAAGGGT
Organism: Latrodectus geometricus; assembly: GCA_026290005.1. NCBI lineage: Eukaryota > Metazoa > Arthropoda > Arachnida > Araneae > Theridiidae > Latrodectus > Latrodectus geometricus. The sequence goes on from JAPDSC010103012.1 coordinate 29,226, forward strand.
ATTGAAAGAGATTGTGATGTCTAAAAATAAAACGCTACTGCAAAGTGACTGCAGAGATCAATAATCATCAATACTCTTTAGTGTCAATGATGTAAAGAGAACATTCATAAGCAACGTTTATTTTGGGGTGGCAGTTCAAAAATTACTTGTCACAGGTATTAATAACAAATGTCACCCACAGTGGCATCACGCTAATAAAACAAAGACAATTGATGAATCGAAGAAAGTAATATGGTATGACGAATCGTTTTTCATATTTTTTATACAATAAGGTATTTGCACGTTAGGAAGTCATCTGAAAAAGCGCATGACCTTGATCGTCTGCTTCTAAACTGTCAAGGATAAAGGGTTGTCGGCATGATGGCAGCCTTGTCGTGATTTTCTTTGTGTCAAATTATAACCCTTAAGGGAGGATTACCACATAGAAGTGCAGAAACATTTTACAGACTATTTATATCCTAAGATGCCAAATTTGTTTCCTACATAAGATTGATATTTTAAGTATGATGCTGGAATTTTTCAACATGATAATTCAAATATCGATTCAGAGTAGCATATCTAATTATGGTTTGATGAACAAAAACATGTAGTATCTTTCTTTACTTGCACTGTCACGTGATTTCAAAATAAATGAACCGTTATGATCTGCTTTAGGGCATTCAATACGGAGTCAATATTCTCCCATGACATCTCCCCCAGAGCTTTCACAAATTATATATATATATATATATATATATATATATATATATATATATATATATATATATATATATATATTAAATAATATATACAAATAAATTTTACTGTGCATATAATTCATCAAATTTCAAAAATCGACTTTTTTATGAAAAATAATATAAAAAAATATATAGGCTTAAAAATTAAAGTAATCTGAGTAAAGAAATTCACATATATTTCATTTGTTTATTTAAATTATTTACCATTTAAACTTATTAAACTGAAAAATATTGCTTGCAGATAAATGTCTATAATATAAGTGGTAAATTGTACATAATTGAGAAATATATGCAGATAGTATGGATTGTGGAGATTTTTTAAGAAGTCAACTATTCTTTTGAAATATTTATTGAAGGTTATTTTTTTGCAATTAAAGTAATTCAATTGACTATCATACTTGATAATATCTTTAATATTATACAGATTTTTTAGAAAGGTATTTATATTTCAAAACGTATATATTTCTATTTATAATGACAGAAATGTATGAAAATTAATTGGATATTTTTAATTAAAATTTGGAGGGAATAAATTAAGTGACGTGAGATCTAAGATTTTTCGAATATTAAGGAATATCATTTTTACCAACATGTGCTTGTTCAAAATATAGTTCGTATTTCTTCTTTCAGTCTCACCTAATTAAAAATCTGTCATTAGAAGTAAAATTTGAAGATTAGATAGAATTTTAATCAGTTTAAAAAAATTAAGTATAAGAAACATTGGCATTAAAGTTATCGAGAAAAATATGTGCTTTTGAATTTCTAAGGAATAAAATAATTTTTAAAAGTTGTTATTTATTGATATTGAATTTACCATCATCAATGTTTTTTTTTTAAATTAATTATAATATTTTTTGTTTTAATCCAATTAAGACAAATTGTTTCCACCTAAATTTAATATCTAATGAAAATTATATAATTATAATTTTTGGTGAAGTACACTTTATCAGCAAAACATCATTATCATAAAAATAATTAATAATATCTTGTATCATTTGATTATAGGATTGTTCACTCTTTGGATTTGTTACCAATAATTTTCCAAATATTCATTTGGATTAATTATTTTAAAATGATGAACTTATAATAATTAATATTTTATGTCTTTTGATTATCAGATTGTTCACTTGTAGATGAATTACTAAGAGCTCTTAAAATATTAAATATTTTTTTTTGCATTCAGTCGGTAATCTGTAGTTAGGAGCTCATCAATAATCATTGATTTAAATTATAGTAGGAAATACTATTTACCAAAATAACGAGCAATATTTTTCGATGACCATAAATTTATATTTTTTGCATAATAGTGTGCTAAAAGATAAAACCTTATTTTCTACAAAAAGAGGGTGCTCTGCTCAAAAATGGAAGACGCTCTTTCTAACTTCATTCGACCTGTCCCTGTTCATTCAACGGGCGAGCTTGGCTTCGCCATGTGTCATAAGTAACAACAAGAACAACAAATTTTCATAAAAAGAAATATTTCAAAAATATCCTTAACTATGTAATTTCTTATTTTGGTTCAAAGTGGCACTATACCATACTCTTCGAAATTGAAGTTTATAGGTGCAATCAAGGAGACCTGAAAGAAACTTAGGATACCATTTACTTATCTTGCGACTTATATTATTTGCAATATTCCAGGTTTTTATATATTGCGTCATTTGCAATTTGCACGGTGTCTGTAAAAATTCATCTTAGAAGACAATGAACGATGATTTCTTAGTAGACTTACAATAGCCTTTAAATATCCAGTATTTGACGTTATTTCCCAACTTTTGTATAAAATGTCTCTAAATGATATTTGGAAATAAAATTTAATATCATATCTTCTTAATTCGTAAGACAAAATGACATGGAAAAATTTTTTGTGTGTCCATATCGGCTCTATTCATAATTCGAAGTTAAATATATAATTGGATAATACTAAATTATCAATGCTTCAACTTAAATTTCAAAAGAACCATCGATACTTGTGTAAATATTTTCAAGGATAATTGGAAAATTTCACTCTAAGTTATTAATTACTAATTTAAAAACCAATTACTCACGTGTCAAGTATGGTTAAAATTAATTATTTTATATTTGATAAATTACAAACTTTATGCAACTTATGAAACTTTTCCCAAAATGTCTAGTAAGGCTGGTTGATGAAGTCCATATATAAATTTCTGAAATAAATGCGTGCATGGTTATCTTGTTTGACTTAAAATTATCAACATTACATTTAATTCAAAAGACCAAATCATTCCATTTAATTTCGGACGGATTACCATCAAGATACAATTGGGAAAAAATGATTTTCCAGAGATTTATATACGTAATTATGAATCTAGATATAAGCATTTAATCCCTAACTGACCAATTACTGAAAAAAATATTTTTCTAAAGGTGCAAGCGCGTTAATATAAAGTACTTTTTAATAAGCTTAAAATTGTCCCCATTTACAAACGCTTTTTTAAAAATATTATGAAATTTTTCATTGAAAATTCCATTAAATGGGCAATAACTCGCTAATTAATATTATTTTGAGTTAACTATAATAATCATCTGTTTACAAATAAAATTGCGTAAAGACATTTTATTTTTCAAGTACTCGTTTCTTCAACAATTTTCATCTTCCAAAATTGTCATATTAGTGGTTCAGAAGTAGAGAAAACAATCGAAGTGAATTGCGAATTTTTGTAAAAATTAAAACGTATCATTCTGAATAATGTCAGATTTAAGACGGCTTTCAACATTTCAAGGTTAAATTTTTTTTACAAATAATGCGGTTTTAGTACTCCTTTCATTATAACAAGGACATAAAATGAAGTTAATTTGATAACACGCTGTGACTAAAGACTATATATCGTAAGCTAGCTAATTAATAAGTCTGCTACCTTCTTTAATTAAAACCCCGCGTCACATAAAGTGACATGTTACAATGCAAGATGTATGTATAACAGTAGAAAATTCAGTGAAAGATATGTTGTTGATAGTCATGAGGCCAAAAACAATTTATTTGTTGTGTATAAGACTTTTCTGTAAATTGTACTTACTATAGAAATAGTTTTATCGTGAAATTAATTTTAATATTTTTCTCTATAAATGATAAATTATTTAATATTTAACCACATAAAAATTAAGTTAGTAAAAATATTATAAGTTGGTTTAGTAAAATTTGAATGGAAGAAATAGTTTCATCTATTTTCAGTATAATCGCTTCAGTCTCAGCCAGTACTAAACAATGTGAGATAAGAAATTCTCGTTAGTATTTAGCATGCTAATTTTAAGAGGTGTATACTTGGGAGTTTTCCATGTTTCCTGTATATCTATATGTGAAGTTGGTTATATATCCAAACAATCTTTTAGGATGAAGAGGAAGTAGCGAGTGAATAAATATCTTATAAAATTTAAGTTTTGATGATATATGCTACATAAAGTCAAAATGTATTAAGCTGTAGAAACAAATGGAGTCATAGTAAAATTATCGAATTTTCTTAAGCGATATTTAGTCCAGACTAAAAATGGAAACGATTTAATTAGAGGTTTTGATTTTCTATCATTCAGAAAAAATATAAGATATATAAGTTTAATGAAATTGAAAGAAAACATATATTCTCATGCAATATTCTACTTCAAGATTAAATTTATAACAATGAGCCGCATTAAATTTCAGGTTTATAAATTTTGTTAGATATTAGTTAGGAAATCAAAATAAATTTCGCTATATTATAAATTGTCTCTTGCTTTGGCTATTAGAAACCTTAAAGAGGTATTTTAGAGTACTGGGTATGTAATATATATATAAGATACTATTATCAAACAATTCTATACAGAAATAAATTCATAAATTTTTAAAAGAATCAAATTTTTTCACGTATCACTTTTTCTCAAGACTTATTTTTTTTTGAAAGCAAGTTATTTTTTCTGAAATATATATATGATATTAACATATCTGAAATTTTTAATATCCCCTAAAGTTGTGAAAGTCTCAAGTAATATAAGCTGATAGAAGTCAACACACAGACATTTTAAAGAGATTATTGTTTCCTTAATTTATAATTTTTTAATTTTAGTTTTATTTAATTTTATATTTTATTTAGCAAGTAAATAATTAGATGAAAAAAGAAAAAAAAAGATGAAAAAATAACAAAATATTAACTATTTAAAATGTAATAAATCCTTCACAATATGTATTTAATGCAAAATTATTTTCCTTACAAAAATATATATGGCTTTTAATTGTATATATTTCATGTACAATTAAAATTCAAATGCAATTAATTGACATTTATGTACAATTTTATTTTCATTGTTCTTCATTTGTACAAGTATTTTTTGAAATGTTTTTAGAAGAAGTATTATTTAAATTGACTTAGATTTATAAAGATTTATAAAGATTATTCATTTAAAAATCTTTAATTCTAAATAAGAAAGTACAAATAAAAAAAAATATTCATTTTTATAATTTCTGATAAATTTCTAACTTTAAGTGAAATTCCACTTAAATATATTATGAGCAAAATATTCCTTGATTCTAGTATCTAGTAAATAAATGCAGTTAAAGATGCAGGGAATAAGAATCGGAGAATCGTGGATGTGTTTTACGCGTATCGGGAATGTACTAATAAAATACATGTGAAACAATGTGGTTTCAGTCATTCTATTCAACAAAAATTGTTGTCCTCTGTCACATATTAACAAAATGTTCCCATTTATTATAATGAAAGTTGATATATATATATATATATATTAAATTTTATATATATATATATATATATATATATATATATATATATTTAAGCTTTTAAATAGGAATTAAAGTATAAATTATTAAACAAAATAATTTTTATGAATATTTTCAGATTGTAGTTTAAAAAGTATTCTTTCATTTGTGAAACAATCATAGGTAGTTAAACGAAGTATATGTTGCAATAAAGTATCTCAAAATTAATTAATTTAGTTTTGTACCGAAGAACATACCACCTATATTCCAAATACATTGTTTAACTTTAAATCGTGCTCTATGAGGAAAGATTTGTATAAACTTTAATATTTTGAAATAGAGGTGGGGAATTTGAAGTATGTATGATATGAATAATCGGTACCATGGTCAATATCTACATACTGAAACAGTGCTTACATTTGATCAATTCTTAATAAAATAATCAATGGTACTCATTTGTGATTCTACTGAACTTTCACAACAGATTATTATGACCCATTATTTATATAACATATTGTGAAAAAATAAATTTTGTTGGCATCAAAAACTGCTCCAGAATAATTTTATGTGATTTAGATTGTATAAAACTTATTGTGAGTAATTTTACTAATCTCCAGTAAAAATTGAATTGTGCCTCAGAGAACCTCGCAAATTATAAGCGAAAGTAGCCTTAACAATGATTGATAAACTAGACAATCATAATTAGTTTCTAGGAACATATAATTTTACATTTTCCTTGAAAATTTGACTTAACTAAAAAATATTATTTAATCTTATTAAATATAGTTTATCACAAAAAATATGTATTTTAATTAACAGTTTTACTATTTTTTACTTAAAATAAGAAAGCTAATTTTTCCTTATTCATATAGTTGTAAATAAAAATAATTAAATAAAATAATTGAATTAATGATATATTTCAAAATATTGTGTATTATAAGCCAAAAAATAATTTTAGATACATTTACAATTCTATTTATTTTTGAAGTATGATAATTTTCTTTAAAATATACATTATTAATCTTTTATAATTTACTCTATTATCAATATTATACTGAGTAGTTAGAAACGTAGTGAAATTTTTACCATTTCATACCTCGAACAAGATTTGTTCAACAAAACTTCTTTTCCATTGCCAATTCTCTTCTGGAAATTCGCTCCTTGATATACGGTTGAGAAAATAAGATAATGCTGATTCAATCCTTAGATATCCAGAGGAGAAACTACTTCTCCTTTTAGTCTAAGAGCACTTCAGAAGAATGTCTTTCTAGAAATCTTAATCTAGTGATCAGTGTCACTAAGAAAGACACTATTTGCCTTCTTAAGAATCTCTATAAGAATCTTCTTAAGAATATATATATAAATATATACATAATTTATGTCTTATATTTCATTAAATTTACAAAATTGTTTTTATATGAAATATTAGAACATTATTGTTTAAGAATTTAATCATTTTTTATAGAACTGTAAAATGCGTCATTGCTAACACTTGGTTATTTTATGTGTATTAATAAGAGATAAAACATTTTTTTGTTACGAGTAATGTGTGGTAGTATATAAATCAGTATTATTTTTTGAAACAATGTTGTTTTATCAAACATTTACAGAAACTGCAGTAAACAATAATGCAAAAGTAATATTTTGAAAGTTAGAGAATAGCATAGTATGGTTTTTATTATTTTGTGTATTCGTTAAGAGCTTCATCAAGGTAAATCTACTTCAAAGGCATACAAAAAAAATTTCTTTTCTTTGGTAGGAAATCATAACAAGAATCATACTAATCTTGTTTCCAATATTTCAGAGAAGATGATTTTGATGTTAGTAATCGAGGAATCATAACAAATCTTCTCTGAAGTTGATAATTTGCAAACATCAAAATTTGAAGATGCTTAAAAGTCGATTTGTCGTTTATTAATCCTTGGAAATCAGAACAACTTATCAAACAATTAGAATTATGCCTAGTCACTTGAAAGCACCCGACATAATGAATGGAGTCGAGTTTGATGTCAAGAAAATTTGAACGAGTTCAGAATATGTCATTTCATTTTCTGCAGGCCCGTTTGTTGAAGAGGGTATTTGGGAATATTCCTGTTTTTTTTTTTCCTTGAGGCACATGAATTTCCTGGATTGTGTGAATGTAATTTCATAGAATCTATGAAAATACCTTCTCGATCACAAAGTATAGGGTCAATTTTAAAGATCTTACTATAGCTCTACTTAGGTTACTTATGCCGCTATGCTTTCTATATCTGATGGTAAAAAATACACTCTCTAGATAATGGTAAAAAATTACACTGTGATCTAAATGAAAATTACTTTAGATTGATACCATTGAATGGAAAATATTTTGGATACATAATGAGAGTTGCATTATCTGAGCCAAGTTATAGAGTGTATTGAAATGTGTGTATGTGTATAAATCTACTAAATATCTTAAAAAATTAACTTTAAGAATTGGCTAAAATAATGAAAATTTAATATACTCTGACGATCAAAATCTCCGAAAAAATTAGATGAATTTTGTCAATGTAGAAATGGTAATACTAAAATGAGCTAATCATTGTAAAATGTTTGGTTTTGCATCTGTTAGGATACAAAATATCTGCTTCGTCTAGAATGTTTGCACCAACTGTAAATGCAATTTATGAATGTTTTATGCAGCAAAATGCTGTGATAGCAACAAATCAACCGAAAATGCAAGTTTACTTATGTAAATTAGCCTGCTATGAATGTGTATTCCGTGACAACATTAAATTGCAAAATGAAAACTAACAAGCAGATGCTTTTAATGCTTGGCTGGATAATTTTGTAATACTTGTCGTATAGTCCTAGCGTAATTGAAAAATATGCACCTTCGACTTTTTAGCTGTTTTTTGACGCCAAGATAACCCCCAAATGTTAATAACAAAATAGCAACCAAAATTACATTACATAAAACGCTAAGAATATCAAGGTTACCAGAAATAAATTTTATTGCCAACAAATGTTTCGCGAATGCAAGAGAAAGTCTAATCTAAACGTAACTAGTATAGTTCTTTTTTCATTTTTTGTTTCATTTCCTACAAAATACTTTGTATTTTGTTCATTTCCGAATAATTGAAGAAATGTGATAATGAGTTAATGATTTTACATAGACTAAAAATGATTATTCTTAGTATAAAACTTCGCCATTAATTCAGCTGATGGTGAAATGTGTTAAATAATAACGTAAAATATAATAATTTATAATATAGTAATTTCAGAGGATAAATTCTCACATTAATTCTCTCAGAATGCGAGATATATCAGCAAAAGTTTTATCGTCACCTTAACTATTTTACTAAAATTGAACGGTAGGTAATTTTGACAGTTTTAACAAATAATTATAGTAATTTTTTATTTAGTAAATTATAACTAGGCTTTGCTAAAAAAATTAGATTGTCGTTTTAAAAGCAAATTGTGATATTATATTGATCTAAATTTGAAAAATGTACCTATATAAAAGTGATAAAAGTATTTGTGAACTTAATAGCATTACGCTTGATATAACTATTTTAAAATATTTATTGTTGTTACATATGATACTTAGAGAAGTCAATCCCTACCGTCAGGGACTGGGCGAATGAAGCAAAATAAGGGCGTACTCCATTTTGAACATAACACACCCATGCGAATCTATTCAAAATGTATGACTGCTACTTTAAACTGCGACTTTGGCTCATAGATGGCAGCACCCCATCTGGGACTTCCAATTTAGAATTAGAACCCAGAGAAAACTCTAGGCTCGGCTTCTAACAGCCTCAGAGGTATTAATTTGGAATGGGAACATAGGAGACATAGCAACCACGGCATATTTTTCTTACCCCAGTCGCCATTAGTGGACACGATAAATCTCCGGGTAAGTTGAGATTCGAACTCACCACTTTCCTGTAATGAGAACGATGCCCTATCCAACAATTTCACAGCGGCTTTTGTAACAAGATCATACTTAGGTGCATAAAATTAAATTTACATTAAACTTATTTTATCTAAATTATTTTAGCAATTGAAATAGAGTGTTTTCTAAAAGATGGATATTTCTGTTAACAAAGATTAAAAACGAAGTAATTTCAAATTCATATTGATCAAAATAGTTTTTATGTATATGTAAGAAGCATGGTTTATCTGAATTTCTTTATAGGTTCTACGCAATTGGTATGCATAAAATCATTAAATTTACATAGTTTATACGAACATTTGAAAGCACAGACATTTGATTTTTTTAAAATTAATTATTCCACAAAATTTTTTCGTCCCCTTATAAGCATTAACATCAATAAATATGCATTGGAAATAAAATGTAATATTCAAATATTAAATTAGAGATAAATTGTTGTATCATTTGGAATTTGCATATAGCTTTTCTACTTTCCATGTTGCTTCTGTAGTTTTTGTCTTTAACCCCTTAAAGCACGAGTTTTTTTCGAAAAAACTTCCAAAAATTATCCATATGCCATCTATGTTAAAAGTTTAATTATAATTTAATATTAATATAGATGGCATATAATTTAGCCTATCTAGTTTTACTGGAACGGGTCTGAGACGGGCAATAGAAATAACAAAAGCGCCCGGCAATGACATTAGCACGTGTCAGACACGGGCAAATGCCTTAAGGGGTTATAGCTTATATCCGTGATACAACTCATCAGATTTCATTTTTAGTATGGAATTACGTAAGACTCAATGTAAATACCCAATCAAGAAAAATATTAAATACATCATAATGATTGTGACAATCACTGAAATTGAAAAAGTATATGGTTTATCACTCTAATGATACGCTATCATTTGAGAAATTTTGTAATTGTGCAATCTACCATATTTTATTCTTTTATAAAAGAAAACTGTCTATCCTAATTTCCCTTTCTGTTACTTCCTTATATGTAAATTTTAAGATTTTTTTCTCTTCCTTCTAGTTCCTCGAGCTAATTTTTGATTCAGTCAAGGCTATTACATTCTAACTCTTTTAAAAGTTAGGAAGAAAGGTCTGCATATAAAAGTTATTAGCATAATTTCTTAAGCAATGTGCACATGGTTTATCACATGGGAAATTAAAAGAAAATAAAACGAGATTTATAACAAAATCAGCACTAAGAATAAAATAACCACAAAAATTTTACTATTTTACAGGTAAACAGATTTTATAATTCCAATTTTATTATTATAATATATTTATATTTTATTTATAACATATTTATTATATTTTATTACATATACTATTGTTTATAATTATTACTTATAAATATATTAATACTATTTTATTATTAACATATTTATAAATAATAATTATTTTTGCATTTGACAGCAATGTAAGACAATATTACTATTGCTATTTTTCTGATATTTTTGTTGTTTAAATGGGGTAATGTAAAATCAATAGTTAATTAAAGAAGTAATCATGCACAAAGAAATAAAGTGTCATCAAAAGTTGGAAAATTCTATGTTTTTTTTCATTTTAATAAAGTTTTGCGCATTTTTAAATTATATTATTTAAATGCAAATAAATTGAATCGTAGTATATTATTATTAATACTTAATTTTGATTAAATAATTGACACTTAATTATTAAAAGATATATTTTTGTATTATATTTTGGAACATGAATTGCTTATAAAGAAATCAGAAACTTTTGATCATGAAACATTTCATATTAAATTGAAATATTTATACAAATATTGGAAGCTTTCGACTGTAATAAGCACTAAAATAATAAAAATATTCATGGTAAAATGATTTCATATTTTTAAGTACAAATCAAATACCATTGATAATTATATGTTGTTAACTATGACACTTGGCGAAGCTAAGCCCCAATGTCAGTGACTGGACGAATGAAATCAGAAAGAGCGTCTTCTGTTTTTGAACAGAGCACGCCCCTAAGAGGATGGACGGACATCTATGAGCCTAAGATTTTTTCTTATAGATTTCAGCACTATTAGTCCCTTTCAATTTAGAAATAAGAAGCCAGGGTAGACCCAACACGTCACTCCGAACACCCTCAGATGTATTAATTTGTAATGGGAATATGCTAAACATCGAGAACATTGTGACATATTTTACGTGCCCCAGTCACCATTAGCAAACACGACGTTTCTTTGGAATAGCCAGGTTCGAACTCACCACCTTCCGGTAATCCCTAATCAACCAGGTGACAGCGGGCTTGATAACTATTTGTAATGCTCATGTGTAATGTATGTGTAATCACTTCCATAGTTGCAGTTTTGAGATAGTGGGTAATTTGTGACAAATTAAATATAATATTTTTTTTTTAATTTCCTTATATTCAAATGATTAATTTGAGGAAAATTTGACTACAATTTTAAATTTTATAATAAGTTACTTTAATATAAAATTCATTTCGCCTTCTTTACTTATCATGTGGAAGTATATTTTTTATATAACAACTACACGTCACATTGAGGGTGTCGCTTACAGCTATTTATTTAAAATGATATTGTTAAAAAAAAGTATTCACAAGTCATGAAATGTTTAATTTTTTGCAGGATCAACTATCGATTTCAGACACATTCTTTCACTAAACACCTAAATTCCCAGACATGAATGCTGTTGAATATATATAAGATACTTGACTTATGTGCTGTTCAGAGAAATTTCTTCCACCTCAATCTATTATAGATTTTTGAAGTGCTATCTGAGGCAGTAATTCTCAATAACTGCGCCGCAGCCCTTTTTATATCGATTAGTTCTTAAAATGTGTTGCAAAATTTTGGAGATTTATATTATAAAGTTTTTTTTTATATTACGAGTAAAATTTGTTTAAATCAAGATAAGTACACAGAAAAAAACTGCCTTTACCTTCGATAACAGTGAGTTTTTATGAAATGAAATATTTGTCCCAAATGAGAAAATTTCAATTATTCACAGTATCTAAAGTTACAATTTTCTACATCTTAATTCTTTGAATTAGAATTTTCAGTATTGACTAGCATAAAAACGAAAAAAAATCAATATTGTTGAATGTAGAAAAAGATAAGAGAGTGGCATTGTAATTTTTATGACCAAATATAAATAAAATTATCAAAAACATCAAGTTCAAATTTTTCATTAAAAGTTTCTTTATTATTACTTTGTAGTTAATCCCTTAATAAACATAATGTTATTTTGTAGTACAGATTATATTATATTATATTATTAACTATTTTACACAGTTTATTATATGTAAGTAAACAATTTTGAAACTTATTTTGTTTTCTTTCTGTGCCACCAAATTTTGGAAACATTAAAATTACGTTGTGACAAAAACAACTTAAAAATCACTGCTCTCAAAGATTAATGTTGTGCTGTCATGATGCACCTATGGGATTTAATCTTCTCCCAAGATGTCTTCAGCATTGCTCATGTCTGTGTCACGTCTCATAGAGGAATTTTTCTACGCTTTTGATGCCTCACACATTTAAGAGTGTATTATTTATGCGGATACTTCAGAATTCATTGAAAATATTTGTGAGATTAACAATTATTTAAAAACATCTTATAAGCAATAGTTTGGGGTATATTAAATTTGGAGATCGGTTATATTAGCACGGAAACACGATGTGACGATATAAATAGCATCATCGAAAATATTCCATTTGAAAACCTTAATTTCAGAAAAAAACCGGCATCAAATATACTGTAAGTTAACTAGAGGAGGGTTTTATTTTCAAATGAAAAGAAAGTTACGTGATTTTACGTGCAACAGTATTTTGTGATCGCTCGTTGAATATCTAAGTACAAAGTTTCTGATCATTAAATGTTTCATATTAAGTTTTTGTAATTTTCGTACACAATAATTTTTAATTTCTGAATGTGTATAACTCTTCGTAATTAACATTTATATATATCAAAAAAAATAAATTGAAATATAATGATAACGAGATAAATTTTAAATTTCTCCAAAAATAATGTTAATTTAAGATAATTTAATTATAAGTCAGGAGATTATTAATTGAGTTCTAACTTAGTTTATTTTGTTTTATGTCATAAAATTGTTACCTACGAAGAATGTATATTTCAGTTAAGTTTGTTTTGTAAAATTTTGATCTTCAAACACGATTGAAATAAATTTATAAATTATTTTAACAAAACCATGCATGAATTTGCAGTATTTCTTCTTTACAAATAACTGAAATATATATTGCTTCATGTATTGCAAAATTACTTATTTGACATTTTCCTTTCTACTTCTATTTCTAATATTACATTTTATTTTCATACCATTAAGAATATAAAGAAGTAAAAACTGAAAGGTTGTTAATACAATTTTAAATAGTTAGCTATGCAGAAACACCTGCAATGTATCACAGATCAGAAATTTTCTCCAGTTACTTATATTTTTAATGATATTAGAATTTAAAATAGGTAATATTTTATCAGGAAATGTTTATAATAAAGATTGAAATTTGGTGTGATATGAGTAAGTTTAACAATTTAAAAGTGTTGAGTATTTTTTGAATAATTCCATCTTTGAGAAGTGGAAAACATCTTGTTATTTTTAACTTTTTGTTTTTCATTTAAGAGCTTAAAATGAGTGAATGAAAGAAATATATTACTGCTGACACAGAAAAGTAATTATTTTGAAAATAATTTTTCCAACAAACAACAAGTATAATTGAAGTTTTTTGAATATTAAAGAGTAAATATAAATAAACCTATGCATTTAATTTTCGTACACAATACACAGAATAATATATTTTACATTAATGGTAACGGTGTCTTAATCAAACAAGCTGTTCAGTTTATATGAACAAGCTGTTCAGTTAAATTCAACATAAGACAATGTTAAGAAGTCATATATTCCTGTAACAAATATGTTGACAAATATTTAAAGAACTTCAAAATTTTCAAATGTAATATACAGAAGCCTCCATGGATTAATTGTATTTAGGTAATACGTTATATGATAATGTATGTGTTTAGAAGGTATTGTAGACTTTATATTATACAAATATATAATTTTAATAACACATATCATTTTTGTTTTAAAATCAAAATGTTTGCGAAAAATCACTATATAATTAACAAGCTGAATTTCCAATTATATTTATGAAATATTTTGTTTTTAATTATCCTCTCTCTTTATGACATAAACCATAAATTATTAAATATTACAAATATTCTTATGTTTTTAAATTTACTCCTAAAGCTATATTTTTTAATTTCTAAAATTACATTGTGGCTTCTAAAAAATTGTTTTTGTTAAAAAATCAATATATGTCAGTTTATATTAAAAATCTCAAATCTTAAAATAAATTAAAAATCTGAAATTAAAGAATTAAGGAATAATGACTATACTAAGAAAACATATATATTTATATATAGTTATGTAAATATGTATGTATGTATGTATGTATGTATAAGCAACATGCATAAACATTACAATAAGGCGTCTTATTTGCTATCTTAACACATGTTACTCAAAATTAAGAACGTGTATGATTTACGATGATGAAGTTTGGAAATGGAATGTTAAGTATTGATGATCAGTACTTAGTATAGTCATCAATGTTTGATATAACCGCTACTACACGCCTCAGCGCAGAATTAAAGAGAATGCGAATGTATACTTGATGCATAGTGTCCACACAGTTTCAACAAGTTTCCAAAGTTGATCTCATGTAGCTGTTGGAGATGTTTCGAGGGACAATTTTTGTACAAGCATAGACCACATGCTTTCGATTGGTGGCAGACGAAGAAAAGAAATTTGGGTAGGAAGCATAATTCACGCCGATGGGTAAAAAAATAATTTGGAACATTACATTTCTTCGCGGACCACGTGTTAGGATGGCGGAAACACAGTTTGTAATTCTTCTCGACCATCGAGGACCTTTGTCTTCATTAATAAGTTTCGGTTTTCTTCTATTCAGCCTTTTAAGGTGAAATACAGCACTATGATCGAATGTTATTATTGCTCGTTTAGATGAGTACTATCTCTCATAAATTGTAAAAATTATTTAGAATCAACTTATAAATATTTTTAAATCATTAAAACCAAAGAAAAACTATAATATATTTTTGGCATGGCCAGAAGCAAGGGCTCAATGCAATTTTATCATTATAAATATATTAGTTTTTAATTGTACTTTAATTTAATTTTATAATGTGTAAATATAAATAAATATATTTAATTATTTAATACAATAATTTTAAGCATTTTTATTACGCAAATTTTCAACTTACAACAAATATTTCTTATATTGGATACATGATAATAACAAGCAGAAAATAAAGTAATAATATTTTAAATTTACTCACATTTATTTTTGTTGAACATATTATTCTTGAGGATCTTTATAAAAGCAGTTACAAATGAGAAAAAAAAATGTATTTTATTACAAAGTAAATCATTTTATTACAGTTTTAAAAAAAGAAATTTAATGGCTAAATAAAATAATCATCGTAAAATTTTATTAGATGTAAAACTTTTCCATTTTCACTTGAGTGTATTTTATTCTAATATGAAAGTGCAAGAGCTTTTGATGGTGAAAGTTAAAACAGGTGTGATTGAAGTACACATAAAAACATGGTGTTTTTATTGCTTAAAGCTTATAACATGTTACATTGTGACATAAAAAGATATCATTGTTACAAATTTTACAAAAAGAAAAATATATATGTTTATTTACTTTTTTATTGTGTACGTTTGCTGTATCATACGAGACAATTCTAAATAGACAACATTTTTGTATTAAACTAATCAAGCACTTTATTGTATAATAAAGTATAAAAGCTAAAGAAATGATTTCGATTGAAGTAACTGAGAAGTTGTTTTTAAAGCAACATTCTTTGAAATCTTTATGTTTATAAAATATGTAATTCGTAGAAAAATGACAAAACAAGAAATTAGATTTCCTTATACAAAAGTTCAAATTAGGACATTTGGTTATCCAAATTCGTTATGAATCTGTAATGTCTGTTGCTACAAGACTTTGGTGGAATTTTACAGTGAAGTATTTATAAATTTCATTTTTCCAAAAATAGAACATTTATTCATTAATTGTTTCGGCGATTACCTCATCACTTTCATGTAATTCAGTAATTTCGAATATGTTATAAAGAATCTCGTCCATTGATATAATTGAAACATTTCTAATTATAAGTTTTTATTTGCTCCTAATTAGGTTGTTATTTAAGGATATGAAACATAATGTTCGAATACATTTTTGTAGTACATTTTTATTAGTCTTTTAATATATGCTTAAACCCAAATGCCATTATGGTTTTCTTAACATTTTTCAATAATTTAAGCATTTTAAGTAATGAATTTAAAAATTTGTAAACCATTTATGAATAAAGAAAGATCTGTTGAAAAATATTTAAAATGCATTAAATTAAAAACTATGAAATAACAAACTAAGAATTGGTGCAATAGAAAGAATTTTATATGAATCAATAATACTATTGATAAATGGTATTTTAGGAAGTTAAATCATTGATAAAAATATGTTTTTTTAATATTTCAAAATTTAAAAATGAATGATAAAATAAAATATATTAAGCTGCTTTGTTATTTCTTATAGAATAACATAACTTATTCAAGCTACTCAATTTATGTCGTATCTTATATGCTAAATTAATTATGCTGACATGCTTTCTATCAATACTTAATGGTGCCATAATTCAGTGTTCATTTTAAGAATTCATCAAATTAATTTTTTAATAAAAGACAATAAAAGCCAAATACGATTATATTAAACTTTCTGAGAAAATCTTATTCTCAGTTTATATTTTTTAATTCAATTTCAAAAAATACAAAAGTGATGATACACAACATTGTTGTCAGGTTACAAATTTTGGAGAGGATTTTAAGAAAGCAACTTACTATGAATTTTTAACTTTTAAACTATTATAGTTTTCCTGTTTAAACTGCGATGGATCTTCGTCATGAAATGGGCAAACTTGATGTTAACTTATGCAACTGACAACCAATTTAAGTACCGTTATCGCAGCTGACTAGATCTTCTAAATTTAAGAGTAGAAAAGATCGAAAATTTGTCTTCTTAATCCAAGGAGTAATATGCCATTTGGATGACATTGAAAAGATGATATCTTTTGAATACCCCAGTCACCATTAGTAAACACGAAGATTCTTCGGTCAGATCGAAAGTAGAATTCACTAAGTTTGATTAACGAAAACCATGCCTTTCAAAGCCCATTTAAGGAGATGTTATATTCTTTTATTATAAAATAATTTATACTAAAATATTTGTAAAATTTAGAAGACGTAAAAAAAGAGACATATTTTAAATGCACCAGTCATCATTAGTGAACACGAAGATTCTTTGATAAGATCAAAAGTAGAATTTACTCTGTGTTTGACAATCAAAATTCCAATCACCTTTCGAAACCAAATTAAGGACACGTTTTATTCTTTTACTATAAAAGAAATTTTTTTGTTTTATTTAAATATTTAATAAAACCAAAAAGATTATTTTCTAAGCAAATTCGGCTTAAATTATTCTAAGCCATGTTACATAATAATAATATTGTCCTTTACACTTGAAAATATTATTTTTTTAACTTAATTAGAGAAAAATAACACAACTTCAGGATTTAGATATGAAATATAATTTTTTTATTTTAATATATAAGTAACTATAAGTGTCTTCAGAACTAATTATTTGTAACCCCATTTTTAAGAGTAATATGTCATTTGGAGTATACGAGGGGTAATAAGCTATTTGGAGGACATTGAAAAAAAGGCATTTTTAAAGGTCCCTGTAGCCATTAGTGAACACGAAGATTCTTCGGTCTGATCAAAAGTAGAATTAACTACGTTTGACTAACGAAAATCATGTCTTTTAAAACCAGATTAATAAGGCGATTTTTTAAAGAATAAAATAATTTAAATTCTTTAATTTTATTTAGATATTTTAAAAATTCAAAAAGATTATTTTCTGTGCAAATTCGGCTTTATTTCGTTTAAGCCATATTTTAAGCATTTACACTTAACAATATTCTTTTTTAATTTAATTAGGGGAAAATAACATAATTTTTTCAAATCAAATTAGCAATTTGATTTTAAATATGAATTTTACATTTTAATATATAAGAGACTATTAGAGATCTTCAAAACTAATTACTTTGAACCCCATTTTTAAGAAAGATATTAAAGGCACTTTTATTGAACAAATTTTATTAAATTTAAATGATTTTAAATTTACAAATAAAGTAAAACCGTAGTTTACAGAATCATATTAAATTTTAAATATTTTTAAACTCAGAGATGAAGTGAAACCGTAATTTAAGCACAATCATTTTAAATTTTAAATATTTTAATTATCAATAAATTTTATTATTTTTAAATATATTTAAACACAGAAGTAGAGTGAAACCTTAATTTAGTCATTTGCTGGTGATAAAAGTTTTTAAAGGTTTTTTGTACTTCTATTTTTAAGTACAAGATGAGCCTATAAATCGTACTGAGATGTAACCATTTCTTTTGGATCGCATGTTCAGTGATCAATGGATAGACTTACATAGAAATATTTCAAAAGAAAGATAGATTCATTTTTAGGCTTCATTTGAGCACGCGGAGATTTTATATGTATCGTATTATTGGTACATTGAGAAGAGTCAATATATTCTTCTGCATATAATAAATTGCTTTTTTTTTATCCTTTTGTCGATATCCAAGTCTCATTCAATTCTAGAAAGTTCAATTTTGCAACATTTAAATTTTATTTCATTTAAAAAGATTTTTCATTTTGATTTTTTTTTTTTTTTTGTTTTCAAATTTTGGAAACTTAAATAGTTCTTTTTTTAATTTAATTATTATTATGTATAATTAATTTTATATATTTTATTTATTTATTTTTAATTAATTTTTTTATTAATTAAAGCTTAAATTATTTTAATTTTAATGTGTCTTCTTTGCATTTCATTCTGGTTTATTACCTAATACAATAATAAGTGAGGAAAAACTATTTTCATCATCTATTATTTTGTTATTCTTCTTAAAACATTCAATGAAAAATTATGGTTATGTATATAATCAAATATAGTATTAGATAGAAAAAAAATATATGTTATGTTTGGTTAATTTTAAATATGCATTTTATTAATTAATTTTCAATGAACAAGTATTTAAAATTAAATAATAAAAATAAATGTTTGTCAAACTTGATTTAAGGTTTTAGCTATTGAAAATAATATATTTCCAAAAAGTTATTTATGTATACGCATATTCCTTGATAGTGTTTTACATAATCATTCTTAAAATAGAGTAGACATCTTAACAAAAAAAAGGAAATATATAAAAGTTTCAATAATTTGTTAACACAATTAATAGTTTTTGATAGTTCATCCTGTGTATCAAATTTACAATTAAATAATTTTTTATGAATAAAATCTAAATTTAAGGAAATTTTCTCAAGTTTACATATGTTAAAAAATGACGTTTATCCCAATATCACTTAAAAATTAAAATTTAAAATATTAAACTTAATTTCTTCGATATAAACGTGATTATGTATTCCTAATTACTCTTATATCTCAACGAACTAAACGTGATAATATATAATTTTATAACAAAATAATTTAATTAAAACTTCCATACTATAATGACTAATAAATAAGAAGTTAACAAATATTTGTTTGGATTCTAACACTCGTTAATTTAACGATAATGTTTTAAGTAAACATATTTGTGACAAATTTGGAATCATTAGTATTATAATTCTACATTAACCTGTTTATTTTTCGCTTAAAAGTTACCAAGGAAACAAATACTTTTAGTCAAATAATTAAGATAATTGGAAAGATTTGCGTGTGATCACGTGTATGTGATGTTCATATCCGTGAATGAAAAAACGAAAACCTGAAAAGTAGAAGTAAATGATGCATGAAATTTCAATCAAGCTTCAGTTATTGTTCAAACTCCTTGTTCTAAAAAGAGCTAAAAAAATCATTGAAGCGAAATAGTTATTACATTTCTCTTGCTGTAATAGTTAATAAATTATTCTAACAGTTTTATTTTAGCATTGGAAAAATGAAATTACATACAGAATAATATATGGGATGTTAGTATATATTTCATTGTACACTTTGTGCTTATATTGAACATCAAAAAATGATCTAACAATAAAATGACTTAATTTTCAGCATGGTGTTGAATAACTAAAATTAAACTATACTTGAGTGTGTATGGAACTAAATATAATTGTTCGATTCTATTTTGCAATAAAATAAAGGCAAACATAAAATTAAACGCTTTTCAACGCAAAACAAGTTTTTGAGATAAAATAGTTTTTCTATGTGATTTGGATACTTTAAAATTAAAATAACTCTCTAGAGAAAAAAAAAAATCAACGAGCATATTTAGTCTAATGTTTAAAATCAGGACAAATAGGCAATCCGCACTTAGAATACAGATCTAGCATTTATCTGTAAATCATGCACGAAAATTATTTGGCTAGCAAATAAATTGATGAAAAATTTAGAAGAAGTTTTAGCATTTCAATACTTGGTTAAAAGAATTTAAATTGACATAAAAATAAAACATAGTGTATAAAAATATAATTACTGTCAGAATTTCTGTGACAAATCAAATTAATCAGCGCCCTGCATCTTTTTTATTAACTTTAATTAATTTTAGATTTAAATGCAAAGTTTCAGATGTAAATATTTAGTCCAAACTTTGTGTGAACAATTTTATTAATTTCCACTATATTATTAAGAGAAAAATAATTATTATACTATGTATGAGATGTATTTAAGTTCCATTCGTTATAAGTAGTTATTAAAAATATTTCCATTGTGTATGTGTATTTTTCAAAATATTTTGTTGTTAACTTACTCTTTAAGGAAAAAATGGATAATTTCTTAAAAAATAAATAATTCAGACTTCTCAATTGATTAATATTTCCATTAATATTATATAAAATATTTAACACTGATCATTTTTTAATGTAATTTATAATTTAATTTTGCAAAAAATATTCTTAATTGTAACAAATTAGTATGCTATTTTATACATATTATATGCTGTATAATATTTCATGAATACTTAACAATGTAATTTGCCTATTTAGAATTAATCAGTTTTTATGTGTAAAAATTCAACCTTAATTTTAATTTATTTTTACTTCAAAACTTTCTAAACTATCAAATGTATTACAAAATCAAAATTGCATAATTTAAAAAAAAAATCATATAGTATTAAAACAGTTTAATTTTAATTAATTATTTTAAAAATTTTTTAGTCGTAAAAAAATATAATTAATACATGGATTTCGGAACGCTTAGTGAAGAGTTTCTAAAATATTTGCGAAATTTAGAAAAATTACTAATTTAGTTTTATTGGAAGATAAAATATTGAAATCACAATCGACTTATTGAAAAATATAGGTATATTAAAAAGTAAACATTCAAATCTAAATTTTTGAATGTATTTTTTGAAATATAGTTATATATTTTATAGTTTAATACTTTTCAAAAATAATAAACAGTATCATATATTTGAACCAATTTTATATTTCATTATAACCAAAATTCCTTAATTTTAGGTTGGTTTTATTTTCCATGTACTCTATTGTATTTATTTCCTTGAAACATTTTCTTTCATCATTCTTTGCTTTGAATATAAGATGGTATTTGAATTCATGATTAAGTTTCATGACACTTTGACACTTATTCAAATGCTATAAATTCCCTCACACATTGGCTAGTTTCCTACAAAAAATTTTAAATTAAAGTTTGCCAATTTATTCAGAGTTTATTAAAAATGTCATTAAAATGTTTTCTGAGTTGTAGATAATAATACAAGTTATAAGCAAGCAGACAATTATAAATGTCAAAATGATTTATAGTTCTACTTAAAATTACATTATTATTTAGCTATGTTCATGAAATGATTTTATAAAATACATTTTATTTTGTGCACATATATATAAGACGTGTTCTACATATTATTATAAATAAACTTCCTATTTATCCGTATTAGTTAAAATAAATAAGTTGTTTTGCTGGTTTTTCAGAAAATGTTCTTTTAGAAAACCTCGAAAACACTTCCTCTTTTAATCAAAATTTTAATCATCAATCGAGGAATATATTTTGTTTAATCCATATGAATCAAAGATTTTATAAATAGGAATAGGGCTATTTCAATGAATATTTTAATCGAAAATATATTTCGAAAATAGGAAGTTAAAAAAAAACTTTATTTGAATAAAACTAATTAATAAAATTAATTAAAATAAACATTTTATATTGTTCTTTTAATATATCCGCTTAACAAATTTTGCTTTCCAAAAATATTTCAAATCAAATATATTCAAGCAAAACAATAGCTCATTTAGAGTTAGGACGCTGTTCTTGTCACCGTACGTCAGGTAGTGAGTTCGAATCCCGGAGTATCCAAAGACCCGCTGTGCTTACTAATGACGATTGTGGTACGAAAAAACTGTCGTGGTCGAAATATCATCCATGTTCCTATTTTAAATTAATACCTCTGAGGGTATTAGGAGCTGTGCCTCTGAGAGTGTTAAAAACTATTCTCTTTTTTCTTATCTCTAAATCGGAAGACCCAGACGGTGCTGCCACCTGTGAGCCAAAGTCGTACTTCCACCCTCGCTTTGGGGACTCTGTTCAAAAATGGAGGACCCTCTTTCTGACTCATTCGCCCAGTTCCAGAGGGGCAGGCTTGGCTTCGCCAAGTGCCATAAACAACAACAGATATCATTATATATGCTACCGCGATAAAATGAATTTATCCTCAAATTAAAAGTTAGAATTTTTGCTCTTCCAAAAAATTGGTTTTTGTTAGTGAGCTACAAATTTTAATCAAAAGAATGTTTTGTGAACTTCAAAAGTTGATAAAATAAATCTAAGGTCAGTGGTTTATCACCTTGAATAAAAACTTATTTTTGCATAACAATTAAGCGTAGTTGAAAGAAACATCTTAATCTGATAGATATGTCAATAAACAAAATAATTCGTAACATTACACGCTACAAAATTTATATATAAGAAATAAAACTAAAATGGTCTTACAGGTAAGGTAAATTGACTTTTCCTCAATTTAATTCTTATTATCATATATAACAAAAAGTTTTGTAATTTGGTGAAAGTAATTTACTTCTCAAACCAAATAATTGTAATAAAACAAATAATTTATGTTTGAACTATTTAAATTTATTAAATAATTACTTACATTTAGACTATATATATATATATATATATATATATATATATATATATATATATATATATA
>JAPDSC010103012.1:52912-71942 GCA_026290005.1 Latrodectus geometricus
ATATATATATATATATATATATATATATATATATATATATATATATAATGTCTAAATTAGGTTATTTTTAACAAATTTTAATCATTGTTATTATTAAATCATTTAACATATTAAAATCAATAAATACTTGATTTCACTTAATGAAAAAAGGATTTTCCCGTATTTATCATTTTTATGAAATAGTTTATTATTATATATTTATTTGGGAGTACTATTTTTGCATAGAAAACATCTATTTTCATCAGTAAATATATGTATGCAATAAAATATTTCAATATGAAAATATCTCTATCATAACTTCGAACGTTACAAGAGTTTATTTTTTTATGTTCCATTTTATTTCACATCATTTTAGTATTTATATAAAAATTATAAAATCAAACTCCTATACTTTGTACTTTAATTTGTTACAATCACACTTTATTTACATCTTCTATGTTAATATTAGTTACAAAAATTTTCATATTTAATTATAGAATTATGAATAATTTATTCATAAAAATACTGATTCCCACCATAATTGTTGACTAACATTCAATTTTCTTGCAATAATTATCTACCATTTTTGATGTCTTCCTCTTTTAGATTAATCAATTTATCAAAATTTGCCGCAAAGTTGTTGGTATTCTTAAATAAACATTTTGACTCCATTTACACATTCATGTCAGTTGTGCACTTGCCCTTCTAACTGCATTCCCAAGCATAAACAATATATTGATTAACGAAGCCTCGCATGAAAATTTAATCACAACTGAAGCCGGAGGGAACACTTTACTATTCGGAAGAAACTTACTTCTTCATCGATTCTTTGGTAAATGCTTCCTTCATTTCCAGTCCGTTTACTTCCCAACAAGAAACAGCGAGCTCTTGTATCAATTTTTGAATGTGGCCAGTAAATGTGCAAACATTTAAACAAGAAAATATTTGATAAACATATAACTTTGTTTCCTTATTTAGTGCTCAAATAGATGTGTCATATTTTATTGACAAAGATAGTATTGCTAATAGTTTACAAAATTTAAATGTTTTTCTTTGTATAATATAATTATTATAAGCAAAACTTATAAATTTTATAAATAGTTTACTGATCTAAAATAAATAAAACAGGAAAAGTAGTAAAAAGTCAAAAAATAAATTAAATAGTGAAAATTAAATTTAGTTTATTATTTCTATAAAACTTGAAAAAAATGAAGGTCTTATAAATGCTGGTATATTTTTGGAGGGTTTTTTATAACTGAATCCTATATAAAAGTTATTTTAAAACTATAAAATGTTTAGTAAATGAAATATAAAAATATATACAATAGAAAAAATTAAATTTATTTTGTCATTTCTATAAAATTGGAAAAAAAAAAAAAAAAACTTAAAGTTTTATAAAAGCTGGTATATTTTTGGAGGCTTTTTTATAAATCAATGGTATATAAATATTATTTAACTGTAGAACTATAAATTGTATAATAAATAAAAATATAAAATAAATACAATCGAGAAGATTAATTTTTTTTTTATTTCTGGGGAAAAAAACTGTTAATTAACTGGGAAAAAATGTTAAGGTCTTATAAATGCTAGTTTATTTTTGGAGGGTTTTTTATAACTGAATCTTATACAAAAATTATTTTACTGTAGAACTATAAATTGTTTAATAAATAAAAATATAAAAATAAGTAAAGTACCGAAAATTAAATTTAATTCATTATTTCTATAAAGCTGGAAAAAATATTAAGGTCTCATAAATGCTGGTATATTTTTGGAGAATGTTTTTATAAAGAAATACTATATAAAAATAATTTAGTGTAGAACTATAAATTGTTGTTGAAACATAATTTTTACGTATTCTTTTCTTGATGATAATTTTATCATTTTAGGTTCATCGCTATTGTTCGTCCCCTGCGACCAAAAATGTCAAAAATGGCTGCATATGGCATACTGACAAGTGTCTGGTTTGCTGGTGCTATCCTCTCCTGCCCTTCCATTCTTTATTCAACGACGATGACGTTCAAATATGCCGACAGAGGCCATCGTACCATATGTTATCTAGTATGGCCTGATGGTCCAGCAGGCCATTCGTATTACGATCATATGTAAGTACCATACTATATGTATACTATACATACTATATAGTTTTGCTATACAAACAACATATACAAGGATATACTACATATAAAAAAATATACTACAAGAATATACTACATATACTAGAATATACTACATATACAAGAATATATACTACATATACAAGAATATAACTACATATACAAGAATATACTACATATACAAAAATATAACTACATATACAAGACTATACTACATATTCATAATAGAAGAAACTGCATAGTTTTTGATACTTCGTAATAATGTGTCTGTTAAGGTTCACTTGGTATCAATGCATTAAGATGTCTGTATGAAGTGAATTAATAATAATTTATTGTACCCAGTCATAATTTTAAATTAGAAGTTGCATTTTCTCTAGGCAAATTATTTGAAATATTATTAATAATTATGTTGTTCATTATAATATTAATTGCTCATCTACTAAAAAATCAATTTAAAATATATTTTTTGTAAATCATAGATACCGATACAATTGTTTTTCTATAGTTTTAGGCCATTAATAATTAAAAAGAAAAAACATTAACAAAATAAAAAGAAATTAAAATAAACTATCTTAATGAAATAAGTAACACTTTCTATATTGTATAATAGATCAATTAATAATATTTAATTTTGTTAAAATTACATTATATATTAATTAATTTTCATAAATATTCTTTAATTGTAAAAAACAAAAATGACATTTATTGATTTACGAATATTAAATGCCAATAAATTAATTCCTAATATAGTATTAAATTATTTAATTTTAGTCTAAAAGATTTTATCTATTTAAAATTACAAATTTTTTTGTATTTATTTTATGATCAACACTTTGATATTTTGTAATTAACAACATAGCAATTGTTTCTCACTTTAGGCCCACTAAATTAAAACATTATGCTAAAAAGTAAACCACTCTTGTGAATTGTTTTTTTAAATATTTCTCTAAAATATATTAATAGATCTCAATATGAATATTTATATATAATTAAGTAAAAAAAATATTTCTGACGTACATACTTAACATATATAATTTTTAAATGCAAGTTTTAAGTTTATAATTGAATATAATATCGTATTCAAATTGTAATCTCCTTCAAGTAAAATATTTGGTGAAATAATTATCATTTAATTATCTTTATAGTAATGTGATATACATAGAAATCACATGTTTCCTATAAATTTTTATTCATGTATTTTCATTAATATTGTTATAGTATGTTACTTGGAATATGCTTAAATATAATTTTTGTGGATTATTTTCTTTTGTTAAAATCGTAATTTCATTCGATTTATTCGAAAACAGAATTTTCTTACATAAGACTTTTAATTTTTGATCTAATGAAGCATTTTATCTTACATGATTTCTATCAGCTCAAATTTGATTATTTTATAATTTCTATTCCGTTATCACATGTTTCCTATTAATTATTTATTGTAAAATACAATTTTGGTGTCATAATAGAGCATTTATTTAGCTGAGGAAACAAATAATCTAGTACCAAAATAATCTTCAATTTTTATAAACATTCTGAAAAAGCATTAACTCAAATATGAATGCATGTTTTAAATTTTTAAATTAGCTTAATGTAATAGTATGTTAATGTTATTAAATTGCTTAATGTGTTATAAAAATTTGTATTTTTTAAGCCGCAAAATTGAATGATATTTAAAACCCTAAATAAAACTGATTTTCTTTCTATAAATGTTTTGGAAATTACCTTAAAAATTCCATGAAATAAACTTCAATATGAAAATTCTAAATATAGAAAACATTTCAAGTTGACATCGAGACGCAAGTTAATTGAATTACAATAATAATATAAATTTACTGGAATACACTGCTAAATAATAACCAAAAATATGACCTGACAATATACGTAAGTATCAAATAGCACTTCTATGATTAAAATAAAGCATTTTCAATTTAAAGCCACGCAGTTTGGAAAAACAAAAATAATGATGTTTTAAGCTTTGATAATTTATTAAAATTGCTTTTTGCTTCCAGCTTTCTTCCCATAACCTTTATGCCATTTCATGTAGATTCGACTTTTAAGTGAACTTTAAATTTCTCAAATGTTTTCTCTTAACTGGGTTAATAAAAGAGTAATGTAAGTGAGTTAAAAAAATAGAGTTCCTCATTGATATTTTAAAAGTCAGCCTTGTTTGTTTTTATTTTGTTTATTTTATCCCT
This sequence comes from Latrodectus geometricus, assembly GCA_026290005.1. Taxonomy (NCBI): domain Eukaryota; kingdom Metazoa; phylum Arthropoda; class Arachnida; order Araneae; family Theridiidae; genus Latrodectus; species Latrodectus geometricus. Next base: position 57,201 of record JAPDSC010103012.1, read on the forward strand.
GGCTAATATTGTGTAAGATAATGCCGTACACTGAAATAATGTGAGCCCTTCATTTACTGTCAAAAACATCTGTTACTATACAAAATGTTCGATGAACTGAGTCGTTTTAAACGGTAAACAAAAGAAATGTGAGACAAGGAAAGAATTCTTTGTCATTTAAAAAATTTTGCATCATTTTTTAATTAATATTATGAATTACTGTATGAAAACTTAAAGTGTTATGCTTGTAGTTTGTAAAGTTAGAAATTATTATATTTTAGAGTTTTGTCCCTTCTTTTTAATGATGTTTATAGAGAAAAAAATTATATACTTTGTATTTCTGTAATTTCATTTAACAGCAAATGTATATATTGATAAATACAAATAAAAATATTTAAATAATTGAAAATATCAAATACATACTTAAAATTTACTTAAATAGGAAATGAAGTTTAATTAAGTGTGAAAAAAATTTATTTCTATTAAATGCAAAATATACATGTATTTTTTTCCAGTATACTAACAATGTTTTTCATAATTTTCTACATTATCTTGGATTCTGTATCTGTAATCCTCCAAAATGTAGCTTTTTAGTATACAAAATATTTTCTAAAATATTTTGTAAAATTATTATAAAGGAATCGATTTCTCTTTGTGTGTAAATTTATGAGTCAATTTCAAATGTGACAATATATAATTATGTTTAGGGTATGCTGTGATATTCAATAAATACAAAATATACCGCTTTTCTTATGGATGTTGCTAAAAATGAAAAAAAATAATATGTAAAATAATGTAAATCCTATCTGCACCATTAACTTTAAGACAATATTTAATAGATTGTATATGTAAACAAATAGTTTTATACAAATAAAGTTAAATTAATCAGATTACAATATTTCTAAAATATATATTCTTAAAGCTTAATTGATATATAAAACTTTCATAGATTGTAACTACAAAAAAAAGAATTCAGCTTTGAATGATGAATTAAAGGGAAAAAAGAATGTTTTTCATTAGTTAATGGAGACCAATTTTGTATAAATTAAAAATATTCAATTGATGAATGGGTAAATTAGTTTAAGAACACATATTCAATAGTTATTTTTAATTGTAAAAGAGAAAAATATTTATTTGAAAATTTAAAGATGCTAATATTTACATAAAACTGAATTACACTCTAATATTGTATTACACTCTGTACATGAATATAATGAAATTGTATTACACTCTGTACAAATTAATAATATGAAGAAATATTTATATTCTTATATGTTACCCAAACATAAAATATAAATTACATATTTAACGAACCAATGAATGAATAAATTTTTAATACTTATATGTCAGAATAAGAATTTTATGCTATTAATAACTGATTGAGCCATGAAATATACATCATTTGCATCCTTTATGATTGAACTTAACTTTTTCTTGAATTTCTAATTATATTTGTCAAATTAAAAATAATTTATTGATTCTGACACCTTTAAATGTCCTAAAACTATTTTTAAAAAAATAATTAAAATTTTTTGATTAATCTGTGAGTCTGATATTTCTATATTTTGTATATTTTATGATAATATATGCACTGTATAAATAAATATAAGTAAATACCATATTGTACAAATATATATTTCTTCTCAAAAATATTATTTTATCAAATAATTAAATCCTTTGATTAACAATTATAAAGTTAATGGATAAATTATTTTACTATTTAATTTATTTTATAGTATTATTTAATAAATAAATTATTTTGATGTGTTAGTGCATTAGTACGAAAAGCGAAATTAAACTATCAATTAAATACAAAGTACTAGTTATTATTATATTGGGTTTCAATTGTATTGCTAAGGTTGCAAAATTGTGCTTTATAAATTTTTTGCATTATTTTATTTTTAAAACTTCTTTTTATTGATAAATTCTTAATAAAACAACTCTAAAAGCTAAGCTTATAAAATATAGTTTATACGCCAATATAATTGAACAGGGAATTAAAATTCTTGTTCAACTAGACTGAAAAAAGAAAGGTCCTAGAAGTCTAATAGGAAGACAATGATTTAAGCTGAGATTATGGGAATTCAATAATTTGTATTTTATAATAAAGTATAAGAAGGATCGAAAGTGATGGTAACGTTTATAGTGGGAGCCATCTTTGGATATGCCATCGTTGTTTTGAAAATGAGCCTTCAAAATTTCAAAGCAGTGGCCAAGCAGCAGACTCAGCCTGCCACCCTGAAGGTATCATTTCGCAAGGAAGACATTGCAACTAAGCCATATTTTACATAACCCAGTTACCATTAGCGAACTTGATGGATTGTAGATCGTATCAGAATTTAAACTCGTTAACTTCCGACTGTTAAAATGAACTCCCCAACCAAATAAGCCACCGATTCGTAGTTATTATTGTTCGTAATGAAGAATTGTAGCAGCAGCGCCATCTTTATATGATAAAAAACAAAACTGTGAGTCGAATAAGAGCACTTGATTAAAGAAGATTTAATATGAGGGAGAAGAATCAAATACTAAACTAAAGAGTTTTTTTTGAATTTTAGAGCATTGATTTTTTCTGACCTATGGAGACCAACATTTTTTATACCATAAGCATAAATGTGCAAATTATTTATTAAATTTTTTTTCTTTATGAAGTTTATTTATCTGCATCTGTAGTTTTTTTTTTTTTTAAATGCAACGAAAATAAATATTTAATGTATTTTAAATATCATTACAACAAATTGATTGATTACTTACAGCTACAACATCGTCTTTCTCGTTGTGACTTACGCTCTTCCTATGTGCTCCATGGCTGTGACGTACACTTGGGTGGGATTTGTGTTGTGGGGAAGTCAAGTGATTGGAGAAAATACAGATCTGCAAAATGACGTCATAAAATCTAAACAAAGAGTAAGTGTATGTTTTATTGAAAAATATTCATTACGAAAAATTACATATTAATTAAGAAATATTAAAGCGATACACACGATAATGTTTTAATTATATACACTTTAAATATATAATAGACTTTTTTAGAGAATTTAATGTTACCAAAACTATTATAAAATATTTTCAATCCTTTCATCATATTACCATCATTAACTATAGCAAAATTAACATTTATGAAAAAAAGCAAAACACTCTACAGGAAATTTAGAAGTATACTAGCATTCAAAATGAAGAGAAACTCCAAATTTGGACAACTATCACCAAAATTGGCTGAATCGATTTCAATGAATGTACATACATTAATTAAATATGTACATACATTCTTTTGAAAGGGTGAAACTCATAACATCACAATACAAATAACGTGAAAATTATCTTTTATATATTTTTCTTTTTAATTCTAAAAGCTAATTATGTAACAAAAAATTGGTTTTTCAATATTAATTTTCTACTAGCTGATCAATGAAACATTAAAAGACAATGTATGCAAAACAAAGAAATACAGCAACTTACTGTACTACAGAATGACATAAAATATATTTGTTTTCGAAATGCATGTATAAGAAATATTATACAAATACTGATAAAAATTTTTAAAGTTTAAATAGTAAATTTGTATTAAAAATTATTTTATTAATATTCTTTCCCTGAAAAGGAATATTCTCAGCTTTTATTATTAAGGGTTACTTTAAAAATAATTAAAGAAGATTTTATATATGTATACACAAATTACTTTTGATTATAGAAATATATTTTCTGCTGATTATCAAAGCAAGTGAAATTGAAAATTGTGTATACATACTTATAGAATTTTATAAAAAGACACATTTAAGTGATATTTAAGAATATTATAAGATAATTAAGGAATATTTTTGTATGAAATATTAATAAACAATTTATTAAAAAACATTATTTAACTTGCTGACAATTTAAATCTAAATTTTTAGTGTTAACATAATATAGTTTTAAATAAAAATGCGTATTTTTTCCGTAAAAAGGAAGATTTTCAGCTTTTATTATTACTTTAAAAATAATTAAAGATGCAATAAAAAACTATATATATCAAAATTACTTTTCATCATAACAATAGAAAACATATTTTCTATTGTTTTTAAAGTAAATGAAACTGAAAATTTTGTTTTAATAATCATAGATTTATGTAAAAATATGCAATTTTAGTCATAATTTTAAAATATTTTTGTATGAAATATTAATTAACAAATCATGTAAAAAAATATTATTAAACTTGCCCTCAATTTAAATCTAAATTTTTATATCTAATATAATTCATTTTTATACAAAAATACAATATCTGTAATAAAAGGCAATTTATAATATATTTTTAGCATATTGCAAAACAAAATATTTAATACAAAATAACTATTTAAAAATAGTGATAAAGTTATGTTAAAAGTTTATTTTAGAAAGCGCAAACTATTTAGAGATTCAACTTTCCTCCAACAAGGACTTTAATATTTTCTTGGTTAAAAAGTTATCGAGTGAGTTCCTTGTTTGGCATGGTTAGAGGAATCGCTTTTTTGCGCTAATGACTTTCATCACGGTTGATTCAGTCGCTTCGATGCTCTAGAATTCTCCATTAAGATTTATGCGAAACAATATCTTCCTTCCTTGCGTGGCTTTTACGGCTTTGTGAATATAAAGCTTGTGTGTTACTGTATGTGTTTGATTTACTATTGTCATATTCTTGCATGACTTAAAACTTCCTTTTCTGCTATTTTATTACAAACATGGAGCTGTACATTTTTCACAGTTGTGTTGTTAGAAATAGGAAACAGCTCTTGGCAATCCAAAAGTTGTTATTCAAAATATTTATTTGTAACAATATTTCAATTTTTTCCTTTAAAATTTAAATTTATATAGTTACAAACTTATAGATTATATAATGACTTGAAATCTCAATTGATAATTAATTAAATATAAGTAGTTTGTGTAAATAATTAAATGACAAATAGAAAATGTTTCTAAGTAATAAAAATTGACATCAAATATTAGTTTGGGGAAAAAGTAATCCATTTTTTTTCGGTAGACGTCTGTAGTGATTGATATCTCGTGAGGTATCTATCAAACAATTTCAGATTTATGCGCGTTGGAAAGGTGACATTTGACACTAAAATATGCTCTTGCGGTTTTTTGCTTGATTAATTCAGTTACGAGTACAAGGTTTTAAAAATGGAAGACAACAACAGAAAATTCGATACATTTTCGTTTTTCTCTTGTAACGGCGAAAAAGATAACCGGGTGGTTAAAATTGTGAAAGGAGTTTATCGTCCTATATAAGACTGTAACAACCAGTTAGTACAATTTTTGTTTCGTCGATTCCGTTCGGGTATTTTTGATGTTAGAGATGCACCTCGCATGTGGATACAGCATCGTCGAAAATGTCTGTAAAATATCAAAAATGATCGAAGTTAACCGCATGTCAGCAGTCGTAACGCGCAAGACCTAAAAATCTACATGAAAGCTGTTTTAAATCTTTTTACAAAGTGAATCCAAAAGAAGTTACATAAAGTTCACGTAAAAATAATGGATTTCTTTTTCCCCAACCTATTATAATCCTCACAATAGATATATAATATAATAGCATATTTTTAGAAAAGCTATCTTCCTCTGTTGTAAAGAAAAATATGAATGCAGTTTTCAAGGTCATCATAAATTTTCTACAATTACATTTTTCATGATAATTATTAACCAAAAACTGAGGTAAAAGTCGTTGATTAAATAATAAAATAAGAAAAAAAAAAACATTTAATTTTTGATATTGATTGTGTTATATTTTTGTCTAGAATTGATCTATATAAATCCTTAAATTCATTTCTACTTAAAATTAACTATTTATATCAACAAAATATGCCTATTCTGTTTATTCCGTTTATTATTTTTGATCTATACTGAGGCATTTCAAATAAAATTAAATGAATAGAAAATCTTTAAAAATAACGATATAAATTGCAAAATCTATATCAATCAGAATGTTCACATAAGCTAAGAACTCGTTTTCCATTAGATGACCAATACCGCGGAAGCTGCTGCGTTTGTCATTCTGGATACTATTTTAAAATTGTATACATTATTTTGATATAATTTTTTGATGATTAAGAAAAAACACCATTTTTTACATTGTCATACAAAAAAAGACATTTTGTTTATGATAATAATTAGTAACTCCTAAAGAATAATATATTTTGTGTATATTTTTCCGTAGTTTAAATTTCAGAAGTAAACATTTAAACATGCTTTTAGTTTTTAAATTGTTAAAAAATATGTTTATTAAAGTACGATAGTTAAATTTATAGTTAACAAAAACAACATAATTAGTTTTAATATAGCTTAAAATTAAAATTGTTTTGAATTTCAATGTGTAAACTTTTGTGTATAAGGATTTTACATAAACATAGTGTTACATATTAAGAATTCTAATAATAACTATATATGTTTTTGTTATTTATTTTAATATTAATGTACACTTTTAGTTTTCTGCTTATGAAATAGTTTTAGTTTTCGTCTATAAATTTTAAATGCATATATCCCATGAATAAAAATTCTTAGTTATTAAAATTTCCTCATTTTGATTTGTAAATTGTTTTGTGGATAAATTGTTATGAGTTTTGTTCTGTTTCTTATAGGTTGTGCATATGTTGGTGGCAATAGTTATACTTTTTGGAGTTTGCTGGTTGCCATACCATGCATATTTTCTTTATGTCTACCACCATCAAGATGCATTAGTTTCCGAGTACATTCAGCACGTTTATCTCGCGATTTATTGGCTAGCCATGTCAAACTCATGCTACAATCCCATTGTATACTACTGGATGAATTCCAAGTAAGTTTTTTATTGAAATGATTAATAAAATCATCTAAACTTTTCTAAACAGGTTTATTTAAGAAAAAACATGTTTTATAATTTAAAACAAAAGCAATACATCTTAATTTCTATATTCATGACAAAATAATTATTTAAAATACGAAAATAAACATGAATTTTTTAACATGGCCGTCCATCATGTCTAATGGTGAGCGTGCTTGACTGCTGATAGGGCGGTCCTGGGTTTGAATACCGGAAAGTACATCGGGCATGGATGTACTTTATCTTTCTTTCTCTCCCGTCTTTGTCCTTTTCTTGTATGAATGATTGCCTACCCTATAAATGGTTACCAATGGCATGTCAGATTCCACACAAAATTACGGTTCACTCGGAAAAGTGGAGCAGCGCATCCCATATTGAAAAAAAAAACATAAAAAAAACAAGATAAATATGAAGGTATAATTAATGAATATGTAAATCTATAAAGTAATACGTCACTTTTAGTTTAAGAGAAGTTATGTTTGCACTAATAAAAGCACTCTGAAATTGAACTGATCTTGTAATGGTAGCAAAGTAAAATTACCACTTTAAATATTTAAGTATATAGATTTCAATTTTTTTTTTTTTTTTTTTTTTTTTTTTTTTTTGTCGAGTGCCAGCCAGATTGGCAGTATGGGTGCGCTGCTCCACTTTCAACTGAACCGCAATTGGCTGTGGAGTACAACTTCCTCAGTACACACATGCCACATAGTAACCCGTTTATTGGGTAGGCAACCATTCACAACCCATTCATACAAGGAAAGGACAAAGACAGGAGAGAGAGAAAGTGAAAGTACATCCATGCCCCGACAAGGATTCGAACCCAGACCTCCCTATCCGCAGTCAAGAATGCTGACCACTAGACAGATCAGGTGACATAGATTTCAATGAACATTATATTTGTTCTAAAAATATATATAAATTGAAAAAGACTTTCCAAAATCGTTAAACATAAGTTAAAAACTAAAACAAAATTTATTGGTAATTTATAGTTTATATAACTTTTTCTGATAAGTCCTGGATAAATTTTTCAATTAATATTAGGAAAAGTATCTCTTACTCTAGAGTAATTAAATATAAACACTCGAATAATAGAAAAATAAGATTAATTTAAAGTTTTCCTTTTTATTTGAAGATATGAAAGAAGGAAATATAAAAAAACTATAAATATAGTGGATGGCTTCACTAATATCATCTGTTTTCAAAACTATACTACCGCTTAGTGAGAAATAACTCGATGGAAAATTTTCTTTTTATGACTTATCACCAAAATATAAAAAAAAGAGCATGAGACGTGACTTATTTATTACGGAGAAGCTTCAATATTTATTTCCTTTTATTTTTCGTTAATAGAAGATAAAAATTGACCTTGAAAATTTCCTGTCTCAGATAGTTCGACAAAACAAGTTCATTGAATTCTTTTATTTAAAAATATTGCATAAACTATTCAAATATTCTTTACAGGTTAAAAAAGACAAAAAACATTTATTGTTTTAAAATATTATTCCGCTAGTAGGATTCAAAGAAAAAATATCTGAAATAGTAAATTAAAAAATTGCAAAATTTATCTCTTATGAGGATAATAGAAATAGTTGATCGTAAATTATATACAAAACTACCAATTTTTTTTTAAGAAATAAAATGAATATTGGAAATTGCCTTTTGAAAATGCTTAACATATTTATATAAAGATAAATCAGAAGTTACTTTATTAAAAGTAACATCCTGTACATATTTTACAAAGGCTGAGTAATATTATTTTTCCATAAATATAATGAAACATAATGTTATGAAATAACGATATTTCGGGTGAATCAATTTATCCATCAAATAAACAAATTAATAAATTAATTTACATGTATCAAATTATATATCAGTAGTGTATTTGTATGATAAGCGGAAGAATATTTAAACATTTTCATTTAATCTTGCAAGATTAGTCTTAGAATCTAAATATTTATTTCAAATTTATTTTTGATAAATGATTGAATGAAAATTTCATTAACATTTATTATTCCCATTTTTTAAATGAAATTGTTTAAAATAACTGTTTATCAGAAGTCATTATTTTTATTATTTAAAATTTAAACTGTTAATTATCTTAATTATTTTTTTAATTATTTAAAACAATAATGTTTTTAATTCACTCATGAAGTTATTTAAATATTTTAAAGAAACTGAGCAATTTCTAACAGATTTTCACATAGTTTTCCTGTGTGTACTTTACGTATTTCATACATTTATTTAAATTATCATGCTAAATGACCCTAATTTATGAAAATATTTTTATGCCCCATTAAAACTTACAGATATGTAAGTACTATTTCTCTCTAAGAATCATTAAATCTCAAAGTAAAATATATTTCATTATAAAATATCTTCAGATTATTCATGAAACTTAAATGTAATGGCACAAAAGTTATAATTAAAATCATTATATATTTTTAAGAAATCATCTCATTTTTGTTTTCTTTTTACAATGATATTTTGTTACATATTTGACGGCTTTAATGCATTTTCAGATTAAATAAACCAATTAAAAAACAACCCTTCCAGATTTTATAAAATCTGTAACTAAATATTTCTCCATTTACGTATATATGTAAGTTTATTTTGTATATATTTTTTAAATAAAACTTAAATATGATTAAAATATTAAAATTATGCATTATATCTTATATTTTTGGTGAGGTATAATACATTTTTTTAATATGATTAGAAATTATTATGAATGAACTCAATTTTTTTATTAAAATTTGAAATAATTTTAATGTATTTAATTATTTGAGCTTATATATCCACATATTTTATTAAATTAAATGTTATTTTTGATCTTACATATAATTTGACATTTAACAGTTTTAAGCATTAAATGTTTATTTTATTTATATTAACCCATTACTATTCTCAATTTTGCTTTGAACCTAATTTACTTAGATTCAGATTTGAGCTCTTACGTAAAAGAGATTTTTTTTTCTCTTTTATCAAGCAGTTTTAGAAAAAGTACCCAAACAGAAAACAGTTAATCTTGCATTTTTTATTACGATTTAACAAGGAAATCGAAGCAAAAAGAAAAAATCACACTAATTAAAAAGTTTTTTTTTAATTCCTTATTTTACATTAAATAATTAATTTTATTTTTATTTGCATTTAACGTACATAAAGTTGTGAAAAGGAATTACTGGTTATTCAAATTGAACATTTTATGTATAAACTTTTGAGAATAAATAAGACCAATTTTAACATTCCGTTGCATTTTACCAAAATTTTAGATTTGTTCGAGACTTTATTTAAGAAAACTTAATTTGGGAAGTGTTTAGAAGTCTCGATAAATTTTAGTGAAGGAAATAAATTTCTGTACAAAAATAAGGATTCCTTTTATCACAAATACAAGTAAATAAATTTAAAATAAAACTACTCCTCGTCTTTTAGTAAAATGTAGATACAAGCTTTTAAAGAAATTTATCGATGCATTAATTGAAGCTTACAATTATGTTTCATTATTATTTTTTAACAATTGGATTCGATGTAAATATTGATAAATTTAGAAACTTAGTAATACATACTAGTGTGATTTCTTTACGATTTAATATTTAATTTAAATATACTATAAAACACTGAATACAAGGCGGAATTATTTAGATTTTTTTTTAAATTTCACAAAATAAAATGTTATTATGAAATGTAGTAAATTAATTATAAAATAAAATATAAGATTTATCTACAATGATGTTATCATCGTAGGATTTGTCATTCGTTTCATTTATCATCATAGGATAATTAGTTATCATCATAGAATCCGTAATATTATTATATTAACTATAAAATAAAATTATGGAAACAGCAAAATATAATTTGCTCAATGTCCTTTGTAACATAAACTAGGCAACTAAAATATGTTCTTCGAAGCTTATATTTAAATATAGCGCAACCGTTCGAATATTAAAGTCTATATAAATGTTTAATTTATATATATATATATATATATATATATATATATATATATATACAAAGAGAAAGAGAGAGCTCAAATCTGTTTTCATGAGTGAAAGACCACGGGTGTAGAGCATATGTCCTAGTTAGTTGATCAACCTAACACGAAATATTCACTATTTAGTTCAGTTAACCTTATTCAAGTATAATTGGCACTCAGTTAATTGATTCACTGAATTGATAAATGGCTGAGTCGAACTTGCCAAACCAAAGGATCAAATCTTGGGAGCTATATATAGCATATGAGAAGAGATACGTCACACCGGGCTTCTTACTTCAAATCATCTACTATACATAAAAGAACAGTTATATTGATTATATGATTAATAAGCAATGGGGAGTAGGAAATAAAATATGCTAAATTATTTTTCTAAATATCTATCGTGTTTCATTCAAAGTATTATAAGCAATTCAATTAACTTTTTCGTTGCTTTAAATTCTTTCAAATATTTTACGCAATTGTAATAATAATGATTTTACTTCTGCAAATAATATTATATGTTTGTTTTTTAAATATGAAATTTCTCAAATACGGAAGAAAAAAGATTGAGATTTAATTTTTTATGGTATACATTATCATTTGATATATCGATGTCCAGGCAGAGCTCCATTTTTAACAGTTAAATCATCAAGATACCAAAATCCTTAACATGGCATTAATTATGACAATATTTCTGATTAAGGCCACAGTAACCTGGTTGGTTAGGATGTCTTTACGTTACTATAAGGTAGTGAATTCAAATCCCTGCTTATCTAAGGTCTGTCGTGCTCTATGATAGTGACTGGGGCATTAAAATATGTCGTGGTCGTAATTTTATCCTAGTTAGAATTCCAAATTAATACCTCTAGGGATGTTTGAAGCCAAACTTCAACCTCTAAATTTGAAGAGATAGATAATACTGCCACCTATCACCCTCGTATTGGGGTGTTCTGTTCAAAAACTGAAGAAGCTCTTTTTGAGTTCATTCGCCCAGTCCTTGAAGGGCGGGCTTGGCTTCGCAATTTGTTATAAACAACAACAGATATCATTATATATAACACACAATTTAACCTTAAATTAAAAGTTAGAATTTTACCCTTTCAAAAATTGATTTGTGTTTGTAGTCAAATGTCATTAGTAACAACAACAACAACATATTTCCCATTATTTCCTTAAAAGGTTCCACAGTATTACTTGTTTTCTGTTACACATTATCGAACTTTTAAGACAATTAGGATATATTATAGTTAAAAATACTCTTTACGGAATATTCTACTTTATCATACATATACCCTCAATATTTAAAATGCCTATAAATCAAATATAATATTGAGTTCATTATATATATTTAACATTTTGAAGAAATGATTTCAGGTTTGATACAAGTTAGAGAAGAATAAAATATCTATTTAGAGCGGTGACCAGCTTTTTTTTTGCATCTAATGAATAAAACAATCTAATATAAAGATTTCTTTCAGAGTAACATGAAAGTGGTAGAATCGCTAAACTGTTCTTTAACCTGAGTCAACATACCAATTTAACTTAAATACAAATAATATTTAATCTTTTCTGACAATATCATAATAATTTACGAAATTTTTCATGTTATCATTATATTGATTTTCTAATAATATTAATGAATTCTATACAATGAAGATAATACAACTTTAACATTTTTTTTTACAAATTTTAATAACATAGTTTGATGCATGGCTGTGGTTTTTAGATAATAAATCCGTTTTAGGCTTTCGTTTGAAGCATATTATGAACAACATAATAAATAAAATATGTTTTACCCACCTTTAATTTTATAAATAGAATGATTAATCTAGTATAAGAGCTGCATTATTAATGTAGTTATTACGATGTCAATATTACGAGTCTAAGAAAATCAGTAATAAAAGATACTAATTGTTTCAAATATTTGTAAATTTCAAAAGCTATAAAAAACTTTTTAAAAGTTACATTGAATACATTTCAATAAAATTAGCTTCAAATAATCAAACAATGATAAGTGTTCTTGCTTTCAAAACAGTTATGCCTGATATTTGGAGATTCATTTTTTTTTCTCTCTTTGTTTTTGAGTAAGAAAAAAGTGACAAACTGCCAAACCCATTATGCTAATGTTTTCAAAACATCCGAAAGACTAATTCTAAATAGATTAACGTCGAGATTGTTTGTACTTAAAAGATTACTGACAGATGTCAGCATTTACGTCATCAATAAAAAGACATTTGATATATCAGCATGAGATATCACGCACTTCAATGTACCTACCTTAAATATTTCCGTGTTACACAAAATGAAATACTTAATTGACATAGTGCAAATTAAATGAAAGGGAAATGCTTTAAAATAATTCTACTTTATCATTATACATATTTCTGATAAGATATTTTATTTTTAATGTTTAATTATGAATAGAATAGAAAATAAGTCATGTATTTGGAGTTTTAACGCATTATTATATAATACGTTTTAAACAAATACACATGTGATTTATATTTACTGAATAAATATTTTATACTATTTTTACTAAATATTGCAAATCCTATCATCTTATAAATATTTTAAAAAATATTGTTTCATATTTAATAAATCATTTTTTTCAAAATCTAATAAATAAAATATTTACTTTTATCAAAATAAAATTGCAATTATTCGATTGAAGTTTCAAGACTTTGTTTATTGTTCTTCTAATATAGAAATTAAGTCATTTTTATTTAAAATGCTTGATGATTTAATAAATATTTTTATGGATTTAGAATACACTGCATAAATTATATAAATTTATAAAATAATATAATTAACTTTTATCACTATTACGTATTAAGAATCTTTTCTAAAGTATGAAACATTAAAATATATTATTTATTATTTTTGTATTTATCATAGTATTATTTATTGTTTGTTATTTAAAAATATTATTTTAAATGACGCTTAAAATACTTAGAATTCCGCCTTTTCAGCGGTATAGGCATATAAAGAAACATGTGAATACCAAACATCAAAATAAATTAATATTTATATAAAAAGCTCACAAATTAAGTTATTTATTAAATTTACTTTTGTTCAAGTTATAACATTTTTGTGAGTAGCATTTTAAAAAGTTAAATTTTATAAATTTTGTGTATTTGCTTTAGATTCAGGGATTATTTCCGGACAGTGATGTGCTTACCGAGACGAGGATTGAGGAGAGGATGGTGCAAGTATCACCACAAGGTTCCAAAGACTGCCACCTATACTTGTTCCACAAGAACTCGTTCTTGCAGAGTAACACTTCCACTTCCAAGGACACCAAACGGAACGTTTCAACCACCTCGTTATTTATGCAGTCAGCTGTAGTACTTTTCTTGACTTCATTAACGGTGCAATTGTTCCATTTGTTTTAACGTCTTTTAAGTGTATTGGTCTCTTATTCATTGATTCTTGATGGCAAACGTGATGTGCATTTTATGAATTTTTTCAGCATTTTCCTTATAATGCAATCATATTCTTGCATGTACATTATTCCATATATTCTTCTTGTATATATGCATGCTAATAAAATATATAAATGTAATATGCGAAAGCAGTGTTTTTGAGTTTATAAAAATATTATACATCGAAGTATTATCATAAGATAAATTAAGGGGATGATTAATGTGGTACTAGTGGGACATAATTTTAGAAAACAAAATATGGTTTAAAGTCTAAGAAACGTAATTAAACTTAAAATTTTCAGAAAATATATTTAAATGTTTACTAAATTAAAAAATTGTTAACGAAGTTGTTAAAAATTCATTAACTAGATATCAGTTATATCATCAGACTATACATATCATAAATATTCAAAATTAACACAGATACTGCATCTTAATTGGTTGTTTTTCTTCAATTCTGTGATTTCTAAATTTAAATAGCATTTTACTTAAAATAAGTAAATAACTAATTTCTAAATTATATATATATATATATATATATATATATATATATATATATA
>JAPDSC010103012.1:79503-110697 GCA_026290005.1 Latrodectus geometricus
ATATATATATATATATGTGTGTGTGTGTGTGTGTGTGTGTATTATTTATTCATTATAGTTGTTTTATTATTAATATTTAAATTATTAGCAGAAATAATAAAAGAGAAATTAACTACAACTTGCATTAAAATTATTTAAAAACTAAAAACAAATGCAGATTATTATGCAAAATATTACTATAAAAATTTACGAAGCATAAAATATATTTTAAATTGCTGCACTTTAACTTATTCGTTTTTTTTTTTCAATACTATATATCTGATATAATATTCATTCGAAATTACACCATTCATATTTACCTTTCGAGATAAATTGTAATTTTTTTTTTCGAAAATAGAAATTAAAGTGCAAAAGTTCGTGGATATGGAAAGGGAAATTACTTTTTTCAATAATCTGAGATAATCATTAGTCACTGTAAAAAGCATTGTAATAGAATAGAATGAAAATGTTATAATAGATTATTTATCCAAGTGGAATGCGTGCAGGAATTTATTTCTATTTCTATTTTGTAGCAAGATTAAATAAATAAATGGACTTTGTTAAAATCATGTGGATTTTAGCAACGTACTATTTTTTAAAGAAGATATTATTTATTTTCGATTTTCATAACTAGTTTAATGTTCTCAGCTATTGATCTATTATTTATTTTCAATTTTTTTTTAATTAATAAACATCAAATTTGTAAAAAAAGCTAAAGATATCGTTTTATTATTTTTCTATATGTTTTAGTAGAACTAAACTTTCACTTCTCAAGTCAAGAATCTTGAGAAATTTACTGTACTTTCAAACTAATATGTTCTTACACTTCTTTTTGCTGTTATTATGAAAATTTTGTATAAGCACGATATGTACATATTCATTTCCTTGAAACATGAAAATTGTTGTTGCCTACGCTCTAGTAGTCAACGTACATGACTTTCGATGGGGAGAACCTGGATTCGAATCCCAGCTCGGGCATGGATGTACTTTCTCTCTCTGTCTTTTTCTTGTATGAATGATTGCCTGCCCTATAAATGGGTACCTAAATGGGTATGTATGTGCTGAGGAAGTCGGATACCACACCAAATACGGTTCAGTTGGAAAAGTGGAGCAGCGCACTACATATTACTAGGCTGGTTGGCGCACAAAAACGAGAAACAACAATATGAAAATTTTAATGCTTCATATTAGTTTGGGGAAAAAGAAATCCATTATTTTTACGTGAACGTTATGTAACTTCTTTTGGATTCACTTTGTAAAAAGGTTTAAAACAGCTTTCATGTTGATTTTTAGGTCTTGGGCGTTACGACTGCTGACATGCGGTTAACTTCGATCATTTTTGATATTTTATAGACATTTTCGAAGATGCTGTATCCACATGCTAGGTTCTACTCTAACATCAAAAATACCCGAACGGAATTGACAAAACAAAAATTGTACGTAACTGGTTCTTACAGTCTTATATAGGACGATAAACATCTGTCACAATTTTAGCTGTCCGGCTATCTTTTTGCCGTTACAAGAGAAAAACAAAAATGTATCGAATTTTCTGTTTTTTGTCTTCCATTTTTAAAACCTTGTACTCGTAATTGAATTAATCAAACAAAAAAACGCAAGAGGATATTTTAATGTCAAATGTCATCTTTAAAACGAGCATAAATCTGAAATCGTTTGATAGATACCTCACGAGATATCGATCACTACAGACGTCTACCTAAAAAATAATGGATTACTTTTTCCCCAAACTAATATATTGAAATCGTTCACAACATTAAGATAATTTTAATTTTTTAATTGTAACTTGAGGCGAACACGATCAAACATGTCAAAATAAGTAATTTTCGTTTAATAAATATTTCACTGTCAAAAATTCATGTCCAGGACTGGTTGGCACACAAATTTCCAAAATTTTTGTTTCCTCAAGAAAATCTATTTACGTCTTCTCTCAAAACCATATGAACAATTGTAATGAAATCATTTTTTAATCAAATGTACAAGCTTATAATTTAAGCTAAAATTACTTTTAAACTTGCACAAAATAAATTCTTTTATTTTTATAAAATTGTGAAATTTTTTGTGCAGTTGGTAACTAGTGTCAACCAGATTCAATATTTTACTCTAAGTATATTTCATTCCCATTTGGTCCCTTTAGTGTATCCAATTTTGTTCATTACAAAATAATTTTAAATGTTAACGGATGTATTCGTCAAAAATATGATAATATAATGAAAATGAATGGAAATTAAAAATGCTAAATTAATTATATTATTTAACTCTGATTTATCTGAGACCATATATTGTCAAAAAGTCAATTTCAGCTTTTCGCAACATTCAGCACATTTGAAAGTTGTCTTCCTTTTTACTCTTTTAGTAAATTAAGGGAAGTATGAAGTTCCATTTTATATATGTTAGGAAAAGTCTAAAAAGACCATTAATAAGAGAGTGTACATTCACATTCATAATCCAAAAACAACCTTGGTTTTATATGTAAACAGAAATGTCCTAGTTGCAAATGCTGAGAAGAAACCAAAATTAATTTTATAAATTTTTGGAAGACAAAAATTTTTAAAATTAAATTTGAGGTAGAAAGTTTCGTTTGTTGTAGTAGGTACTGATATAAAAAAAAGTTATAGCTCACAAAGTAAAAATTTAACTTATTACAAGATTGATTATTAACATAATGTTATCATCCTCACATCATTACCTCCAAAACGCATGTTGATATTTCGATTCACGTCACAAACGTGGTTAGAAATGAAATATATTACAAAATTCAGTAATCTTGTAATTTAATACACGACATGCCACATATATCGTTTATCGAGTAAACTCTGTCGGACCAGAAAATTTGCTTAATATTTTCGTAAAGGATTTGCTGTGAGGTCTGCACAGTTGACTTCGAAGTCCACGTGGATTGTATCAATTTTTATGTAAGCCGTACTTTATACATTGACACCGAAAACAGTTCTTTGAGTGATATTAACATCTTCCCAAATATCCATCTGAAAAAAGGAAAAATAGTTTATTTGATTTATAAAGATTCAATCGATTAAATATAAGGACAATTCCCTTTATCAAATTTAAGCATGCATTTATGAAAGTTATGAGGAAGTTGAGTTTTGATTTTTTTTCAAAGATGTATCATTGAAACCTCGTTTCTCAGGGGTACAGATTTCTTAAATAATATCATGAAACGCTAGAAATGTTTGCTTAGAAATGTCATCTAAAATACAGAAAAAAATCCATTGGATTGATTAAAATTCTTATTGGTGGGTAATTAACATTGAAATTCTTTTCTATTCTAGTCTCATCCATGACGAAGGGAATGCTATCAAGATTAAATTACCTGCTGAAAACATGTTTGTTGTAAAAAATAAGACTACTAGAACTCGAATTGTTTACCGGGGAGCATTACACATGATATGATAAAGTTTATCCACATATGTGTGAAATTTGATAAATCATAAATCCTAAAAAATATTAGATTTAATTAACTGTGGTTTTCTGTCGTTGTAGAGTGACATATTAGTTTGGGGGAAAAGAAATCCATTATTTTTACGTGAACTTTATGTAACTTCTTTTGGATTCACTTTGTAAAAATGTTTAAAACAGCTTCCATGTAGATTTTTAGGTCTTGCGCTTTACGACTGCTGACATGCGGTTAACTTCGATCATTTTTGATATTTTATAGACATTTTCGACGATGCTGTATCCACATGCGAGATACATCTCTAGCATCTAAAATACCCGAACGGAATCGACGAAACAAAAATTGTACGTAACTGGTTGTTACAGTCTTATATAGGACGATAAACACCTTTCAAAATTTTAGCCACCCGGCTATCTTTTTCGCCGTCACAAGAGAAAAACGGAAATGTATCGAATTTTCTGTTTGTTGTCTTCCATTTTTAAAACCTTGTACTCGTAATTGAATTAATCAAACAAAAAACCGCAAGAGGATATTTTAGTGTCAAGTCAAATGTCACCTTTCCAACGAGCATAAATCTGAAATTGTTTGATAGACACCTCTCGAGATATCGATCACTACAGACTTCTACCAAAAAATAATGGATTACTTTTTACCCAAACTAATATTATTATTGATGACAACATTATTTTATTATTATTTAAAATGTGAGATTTATTTAAAATCCGAAACATTTCAAAGCAATGAATGCATTTTCAGCAGAATACGTGATAATTAAAAGTATCTTACTGAAAAATGTATCCAGAAAATCCACGTACCCATACTGAACACAGCCAAGCCTAATCAACCTGAGGAAACAAATGCCCTCTAAAAATTTAAATTGTTTGAAAATATTTCGTGACATGTAAAAGAAGGTGCAGGCTCAAGACCATTATTTCTCAGCGAATTAAGAAACCACTAAGTTCTTTATTATGTTAGCATAAATAAATAGCTGAAAGCATGTTATAGTTGCTGTTATCTTGACCATAGAACAAGTGTTTTAAAAGGAGAAAAAGTTCTGGATGACAAAATAACAAATTATAATAATTTTACTTAATAGACTGTCAATATTTTATAACTTAATCATAATAGGACATATTTCATTAAAATAAAATTCCTTCAAACATTTAATTTTATAATAATTTGCAAAATATTTCTTCCAATAAAGAAAAATGCTTATAACAAGAACACATTGCGTTATATACGATGCTTTTGCAAACTCAAACTTAATGGATTAGTAGGGTTTTTTTTTTTTTTTGCATGCAAATGAAGGTACCACTTTAAGAACCTTCATTGTTCAAGTTAGAATGACTTCGAAGTTGATCGTTCTAAAGCTTGGAGTATTATAACCATACCAAATTCCCAAGCCCTAAAGGAATCGATACTACGAAAGTGTTGAACAGCACTCCACAATATATACCATATGAGTGATTGTTAGCATATTTTTTCGAGTATCAAACGTGCAATTTAAATAACTCTCGTTTATCAGTGCTTTGTAAATGAAGGAAGCTTGTTTATTAAACTTTTTTAGATTTAAAATATCAAAAATGTTGCATTTTAATCCGAAGCAAATAATTTTAATCATTTTCTGATTTGTATATAAAAGAAAGTGTTAGTGTTTATTTAATATTTTAATACACACATATAAGGTATTATCATTGATTTACTTAACAATTATAGCCCCATTTCAGCTTCGTATCTTACAAAATCAAATTTAATCAGTTCAAAATAAATAAATAAATAAATAAAATAAAATTCAATCATTCTGAAAAATTGTAAGAACTATTTGAAGAATAAAACTTATCTATTAATTGTGTTATATTATTTTATTTTCTATTTGATAGAGTTTCAATAATTTCCTATTTTTAAATTTATAAGAGAAACATTGTTTCAAAACTTGCATCACAAACCATTAAAACTGTCACCAAAATATCGTTAGTACTATAATGTGAGGGACAAAACTATAGGAGCTAAAAATAAGTGAAATGGTTTTTTGTAGTATCTATCTGATTGAACATCAATCGAAATGTCAGATATTGATTATCTGATTTTAGTTAGAGGACATTTTTAAATTTTTTCGAGCTTATTGTCTTCATATTTATTATTTGTGTCATCAGATTTACGAATAGTTTTTTTTCAGGAAAAGCAATAACCTTCATGCACGTGTATTTGTAAAAAATGTTATATTAAATCTGAAAGAATTTTTCGTTCATAAAGGTTAAATTTGTACCTTTAAAATTAAAAATTTTCGTAAAAAATTCTTAAATGACAATAAATTTTAACTGTGGGCATAAATATTAATTCTTTGCGATAATAGGCATATTTTCACAACAGTTACATGCAATATGTAGCAGATTGAGCTACAAATGTTATGCAAATAATAGTCTACACAAGTCTCCACATATTTAAAAATAATAAATTTAAATTAGATAACATTTTATCTCTATAGGGGCTTGTAGAGTATAGTTTCTTTCATGGAGAATCTTACTGTATCCCCATATCTTTTGGATTGTATTCTCCATGTTTGTTTTTTTTTATTTTTAAACGTTTGTGTTGATATTATAAATAGAATATATTTTTGAGTTTTTTACAAGTAGCTTAAGTCATAATAATTTACTTTAATATATATATTTTCTTTTTTATAATCTTCATTAAATTAAATCACTATTTGAGTTAATATCATTAAAAAACTTAAATCACTGTATAACTTATTACATCAAAATCGTTGTATAATTTAAATAATGATATGACAGATATCAAAATAATTTCTTATTTATTGAATTTTTTTGTAGGGATTAAATGAATAGAAAGAAATTTTCTTAACGATAAATGATCACATCAACTACATGGATATGGTTAGATTTCATTTATCCATTACATTCGGTGTTTATAATTCTCTGATTGCACCGACAGTGATTCGCCATTATTTCATATATGCATCTAATAAATAATGATCGGAAAACTACGCATAATAAATACGATGTATACTATCAATATGGATTTAAAGTTTAAAACACAATGACATCAATAAACATAAAAATGTTTATTTTAAATAATAAAGTTCTAATTAATTATTATCATTGTTCCTATACCTTACAAACCTATGCCTTCTGAATGTAATTATTTAAAAAAGCTATTAATCATTTTAATAATAAGTTAAAAACTTAATATTTGATTTTAACCACTTAATAAAAATAAATGCTTAAATATTTCGTAAGAATGAAGGTTTATTTTAAAAAATGAATATATCTTTGCATGAGTACTCTTATGAGATTAAAAAATTCAATAATAAAATTTGATATCATATAAAAAACAATGTAGCAAAAAATATTTAACATAACTGGCAGAAAGAATAGTTATTTTGTTTAAAAAATATAATCCCTCAATATTTGGTAAATTTCTTTATAATTAGATTTACCATCGTAATTCAATATGTAAGCTTTTACAGTCATTTATATGGATGACAGTTAACAGTTTATAAATAGTATTTAAAGGAAAATGTCATTTATATTACGTCAAATGACCTTTGAAATTCAAAATATTGAAAACATGCTGAAGCTGTTGTTTTAAATTTGTGATATAAATATCATAGCTTTGAATGTTAAAGGTGCACTTTATTGTTTTATATTTTTGATTTAATCCATTTTAGTGAATTTGATGTATTTATGTTTTGAAATTTAATCCTCCAATGTATGAATTCTATATATATATATATATTTTACAAACATTATTGTTTATATATTGCATTAAGAATAAACATAACATTAAATAATGCATCATTTGTTGGTGATTATAATTATTACTGCAATAAATAATTTACTCACAGCTTATCAATACATGCTTTAAACGCGTATTGTATGGATTTTATGAATAATATATAATATATTAATATAGTGTACATAAAAAATTGTTATAAAAGGTTTGAAATGAATAAGTAAATAATTCTTAGAAATAAAAAGGTTTAAAGAAAAAGTAACATTATCTAAATTTACTTTAAGTTAAAATTTTTATGGAATTTACTTATATACGTGCAATCATACATTTAACATTATTTATACATTAGGAGCAGAATCTCATATTTAATGACATGCAATGCCATCTTGTGCCAAAATTGAAAGTTTTTAAAACTTTCCAGGACACTGGCACAAATGTGTGACGGTCGGTGAGAAAGAGAAAATGCTGTGACACGCCTGAGTGTCGGCAGGGAACTGAGCCTTTTGAGCGCCGGATTCATGGCAATCAGAACGAAAGATTTAAAAAATCAACTTAACTTACAAAATTATAAAGATTTGTACTAAATAAAATTAACTTTCTGAAATAAATTTTAGATAGTTTCTCTCTTATGCGCAGTGTTTATAATTATACAGGTGATTAATGTATTATAATTTCATGACATTTTGAGCCAACAGTTTAAAAGGGTGAACGGAATGCCAAAATATTTTGTATATAGGTTATATAAGAGATGCGGTAACAGGATTTAAAAAAAATAGTAGATCCAGAATGTGCACCAAAGGACACTTTTTCGAAAACATGAAATGTTTCTCGATGGAAGACCAAAATCGAATAGAGAAACAATATTAATATTTATTTACTAGTTTCTGATCACTTTATCATCGAACTACTTTAAATAAAGGTAACATTGAGACAAAAGGTATTTAGTTTGCAGTAATAAGAAAAGATAAGAATGAAATTACACAAGATGAACAGTTATTAATCATGTTCAGGCCAATTATTAATCAAAAGGAAATTTTGCTCCTAGAGGCGACCAATAGTCATTTACAAAATTTAAGTCGATGGACAGTATTTTCATTAGCAGGTCGTAATAAATCATTTGCTAGGCTTCCTACATGAAGTGTAATGGAATTCTCCAAATTATTCAACAGCACAATGCCTTCACAATACACCAGAAGTTAAAGACCTCCGTAACCAGAAATCGCATTGAGTTAGATTCATTGAATGGCCATGTATTAATAAAGGGATTACTAATAGCAATTTTTCCTGTAAAGTGTAAGAGGAGTAACGACTTCACGGATTCATTAAAATGTGGAGGAACACCATCTTGAATGAAATGACATATCCGTTTTTGCAGTAATTAAGACATAACAATTTTCTGCAGCATGTCATGGTACCTACTGCCCGTAACGGAACATATCATAAGCCCGTGTTCACTAATTACCTAAAAGAGGGATTACCAAAGAATGAATGTCGCAGTAATCCAAACCTAACAGTGACTTTTGGACACAATAGTTGATTTTTAGCTTCGTGCATTTTGATTAGTTGACTGCCCATTGAGTTAGAAATGAGCCTCGACACTACAAAGAATATTCCAAAGCCACGATAGATCATTATCATTCTGTAGATAAAATTGCCAGTGAATGAGAGAAGTTGTGGATTGTCCTCATCAATCAGCTTCTGGGAATAGCAAATCTTGTATAGGAAGTAAACCATTATATTTTTGAGTACATTTTCAGATGGTGCTGAAAGAAAGGCCTGTCTTTAAGAAATTGTAAGAACACTACTGTCCTCAAACTCTGATGTCTGTGACAGTGTCAGCAGCAGTCTTGACGGCATCAACAAGTGCTGGTGTGTCACATTTATGGTCTCATTCAGGTTGAACTTCTAATTCCTCTGAACTTTTAAATCTTTAAATTAAGACTCGAATACCTTTAAAAGACATTGATCACTATAGTACGTGTTTCAAACATCAAAATTAAATAATTGAGGAGAAGCATTCTCTTTGCTTTCGTAAAACAGCTAAACCGATAACAAGTATTCAACTAAAGATACTGTCATTAGTAAAGCCAAAATCCTCATCTTTAACATGACAACGTATAAAAAGGCTTTATACTTTGAAGCGTTTTGCATAACGCTTCCTCTTCTTCATAAGCATGCAAATCTCGACATTTTTCTCTAATTGATAGCTCTTCCCGTTTTTACATTTTATTGCTCATAATTCTTGTTCTAGACGATCAAAATCATTTCTGTATTTCTTTTTGATCATTTATTATGTGAAATTTCATGTTTTTTTCCATAAAGCGCCCTCTGGTGGACACTTCATAACTAAATGTATTTGTTTCTAAATTCCGTTAGTGCATCTTATTTATAGCCTATGTACAAAATTTCGTAGCATTCCGTTTATCCGTTTGTACGGTAGAATGCGTTTATAAAATAAACTTCTTTATAACCATTCGGTATACATCAATTTTTACGTATACTTTTCATTGAGTTTTTAATCAATATTTGATAGATTTTTAGCAATCTAAAATAAGATATTACTTATTAATTTAAATATAAAACTGCTCCTTTCATGAATTCCATGAAGTTTATAATTATCACATTGCCACCCAACCTGTCTAGTGGTTAGCGTAACTGACTACGGATTGGGAGGAACTGTGTTCGAGTCCCGGATCGGGCATGGATGTACTTTCTCTCTTTGTGTTTCGTGTCCTTTCCTTTGCTGATGGATGAATGTGGCCCGCCCTATAAACGGGTTTGTGGTGGTGTGGCGTGGGCGATGCTATTCGTATCTCCGTGACTTGGTTCACAGGTACCCACCGGGTAACGATAAAATGAGTAGCAGTTTTCGGCCTTGTTGCGGCAAAAGGGCTAATGTTACTTGACAAATGGACTACTGTTTGCTCAAGGGTGCCCGCAATTAGAAATAAAAAAATAATTATCATATTTAAGATGTATTTTAAACGGTTAATTTAAGTATGACCCGAAATCTTAGTACATCATGTACATATATTTTGACCTGTCAAACTTTCTGTCAAAGTGGTACGTAAAACATGTTGTCAACAATTTCTAACGTTTATGTCATAAAAAATAACTGTGATTGAAGATTTTAATAAAAATAGTAGAAATATTTCTCATATGGTATATTTAAAATCAAGTCAGGATTTGGTACCAAACAGCTATTGATTTACATTTTTTTGCATACGAACCTCTTTGTTGATAACCTACATTACTACCTGCGTAATAGTGAATCTTGCTGAAACATTCTTCATTTATCTTAATATTATACACTTCATATATTATTAAATAAAGCATCATTAGAATTGTCAATTTGTCTTGAAAAGTTGTAAAAAGTAAATATCTGTTACCATTTTCTTTGATTCTAATTGATTATTTATTAGCCAAAGTTAAGTATTTACTATTTCCTAAATACAAATTTTAGCCTTGAAATAGGCACTCAGAGACTTTAATGTTGTTGTTGAATGTACTCAGTTGCGTTTGCTTCTATTCAAATGTCCTGATAATATGTCCAGCTGTTGATATCGAAAAATAATACTTTAATGATATCTTTATGTGTTTGTTCTCCAAACAAAAGCTGAGTAAATGGAATGATAGTTGCAGGAGAAAGGAACGCAAATCGTGATCCCGAGGATAATGAAATAAAACAAGGAATAATTCGCTTCACAAAGCAGCATTTAATTTTACCAGAAAGTAAAAATATTGAAATAATATTTATAGGTTTTTAAAAATTAAAATTTAAATTAATTGAATATTTTTTAAAAAATGTGTACATAAATATTTTAGAGAATTTTTAATAGTTCACACAATGTAAGATAGATTAGTAGCTAAGCTAATCCAATTTGTAAGAAAATTTCAATACTTGATAACTTTATGTTTCTTTATTAGTGTTAAACTTATTTTGTATAGACATTTTTACTAGTATATTTGATTTTTTTTCTTACAAAAATTAGTCAGCATAAATTACTATATAAAATAAATACACAATAATATAAACATAAGTATATATATTTAATATATATGTCATATTAGAGCACTTAAAAATACGACAAATATGATACTTAATTATGGATTCCTCAAATAGTTTATAAATAACTAAAGTTTAATAATACTGCTAATAAAAATTTATGTCAGCAATTTCTAATCTGTCCCTCACAATTTGATATATTTTTTTTAATTTTCATATTTAAATTTTGTTTTACAGAAGAAGAAAAGCAATTTTAAACAAAAAAATAGAAAATTAAAAAAGATTATATGCACGTTGGCAACATTCAAGCATAATTTATTGATGATAATATGTTTATTGATTCATTTAAAAACATACGTTGGGTTTTTAAAAGTTGAGGGAAAATGCCGCACGTTCACTCTCTAAATCTAATTAATTTGTATGAATAAAGTGAAATCAGTCTTTCAATAAATTTTAGAGTTTGTTAGAACAGAGTTTGCAATGCGTTTTCTAGAAAAATTAGTTTTCTATTGAAATACTGAAAATGTATTGAAATAATGCTTATTTTTGTGTAAAAACCCCAACCAATATATTTAGTTATTTGGAAATTCTCAAAAAGACATCTTATTTATTTCAAAACTTAGTTGTTTTTCATATTAAAAACTTTAAAATATACTAAGAGGTAGAAATTCACGCAATTTTAAAATAGAAATGATTTTAATAAAATATTAAATGAAATTTTTAAAATAATATCTGTAAAAGTAAAATGATTAAGTATTTATAAGAGACCTGCATTCAACCCTTTTTAAGTTTTTGCAGTATACATTTTCAACTAATGTGTTTCTTTTAGTTTCTGAAAGCATTATTTAAAGTATTTTACTATTGCTATATCTTTTACGAATAATATTTTTTATCATTAACAAAAATACAAGCGTCACTATTAATTTATTTTTAGTTTACAACTAGTAATAGGAAAATACAAATAAATTTGTTTGTAAAACAGAGTTGCAATTCGTAGTCATTAAGAATTTTTTTATTTATGGCCCTCTGTTTTTATTTATTTTCTTTTACTAAAGTTACTACAAAATTATCTTATTTGAGAAAGCGTATATTAACAATACATCAAAATATATTAGCATTGGCTAATTATTTATTTATTTAAGATTGTCATGGATTATCATGAATTATACTTTGTTATTATTAAACAATCCGAAATTAGAATTTATTTTTGAACTCTGAATGTATACTGTTGTGACATTGGTTTACGAGTTTTCTGGTTTTCTGCTTAATAATACATGAATACCATCCACTATCTAAAAACATCCATCCATATAGTAATATAAGCAAATCTGCACTGAAGTGCCACTGTATTAGAAATAGCAACGGCTATGCAAATTTTATAGCACTGCGCAATATTTATACTCCATTGACTGCGCTGTGGTAACTTCATACATATCACGTTATGTGGTTGTTCTGAATTACTTGTTGAAACTGGCAGCATGGGCAAATTGACAGACTTAAATATACCTTTAGATAAAGATCGTGGACAAATCGTAGGTACGCGATGCATGGGCCGTTCAATTTCTGGAATCGTTAGAAAACTAAGATTTTCAAGAGTGAAAATGTCAAGATTATACAAAGATTGAGTGGGTGGACGATAAAAAAGTAGCAATCGGGCAAACTGTAAAATACAATTAGTCTTTACAGTGCTTAGAGAGGGGCGTCTTAAGTGTAGCCAGCGAGCCCAAACATAAGCTCAATTGAAAGACGATACTTGTGTTACAGTCATTAAACGGACTGTGCAACGATCGCTTCATATGGGCTTCGGAAGCGTCGACCTACGAGACTACCATTGACCAATGCTCGCCATATGGCCTTAGCAAGAGCGCATGGACTCTGGAGTGTAGAGGATTGGAAACGATTAGCATGGGATGATGCGTTTTGATTTCGACTACTTAACGCCGATGGGATGCTTAGAATATGGGTTCAGACTCATGAACCCATGGATATTGCATGCCAGTTTGGAACTGCACAAGTGCTTGGTGGCTCAATAATGGTCTGGATCGGTGCACTGTTTGGGATCTTTGGTGTTGGTAAAAACCTCCCCCAATGCAATTCCGAACGTAGAGTTGATTGGTGATCACCGTCATGCTTTAATGATCATGCATCCATTCTGTTATCCGCACGGTAGTGGAGTTTTCCACCAAGACAACTGTACCGGTTAAGAGTCGCAGTTGGTTACTGGCTAGTAGATTGAGCATCCTGACTTTTCTGTCATAGACTTGTCACCTAGAAGCACAGACGTAAATCATTTTTAGCATATTTGGAATGTTTTGAAACAAGGCGAAAACAGCTATCAAGCAACACTTTTGTCCTTCAATCCTTGCTGAATTATGGACAGCTTGAGCAAAATATTTGGCAAGCCATTCCTGTGGAATATTTCCAGGAACATGTTGAATCTATGCCTCTTCGTGGCCATCAGTTATCAAGGCCAGAAAAGCCCAACTTGTTACAAGATTGACATCCCTGAGTCATTAGCACTTCAGTATATAAGAGCACCCATATGCCATGTACACTTATTTATAATTCAATAATCATTAAACATGAAAGTTATTTCAATTGTCATGAGTGACATTAATAACATAACATTCTGTTATTTTAAAACTTATAATTTTGATATTTCTTCACAATTTAATACGTTTAAATAGACACATGAAGTCTAAAAGTACTTTCTGCTCATTAATTTATCCTAACAACGTTACAATAAAGAACATCATTCAGGTAGCATTTTTCCGTTATTTATTGTACATCATATAAGTAAAATGCATTATATTTTCATAAATGAGATTTTCAAATAATGAGAGTTTTATTATTCATTAAATGAAGAACATACAATTCATATTATCAAAATTATGAAAATTCATCAAAATAAATAATTAAAAATTAAAAGCAATCACATAAGTGAAAGATATAAATGGACCCACACATAAATAATTTTAAATAAAAATTAATAAGCATTTTTAAAAGAAAATGAATGAACTATAATTAAATTTTTCTGAATAAGATAAATTTAATGCGGAATATCTTAAGATTTCAGTTAAATAATTTAAATAATTTGTTAACATTTCGATTACAGAGAAAGGATTAGTTAATTTTATTATAACTATACAATATAAATACTAAAATTCTTAAAATTTTATTTCTATTATCAGCATTTTTAAATTTTATTATTAGAATTTTACGCAATTTTTTGGGAATGGTAAAAGAATTATTTATATTAAAAAATGCTTAGTTGAAATTACAATGATAATAATTTTTCTTTTATTATATTGTTGTTGTGGCAATTATTTTGCAATAAAAATATAAATAATTCCAGGGAATTATTAAAAAAAATATTCTATTCGTAGAGGATTAAAAGATAACATAAAATTATATGAGCACAATTATTTCCTATTATCAAGTAAACTTACATTTGATAATGTTTTCTCTATTTTTTGTCAAAAACAAAATTATTATTTTTAACACCTTATTTTAAGTAAAAAAATAATTTTTCGTTTTCAACTAATTGCACCGTTTTATTTCTCTAATACAATTATGACGCTATGTTCGTGGATACCTATATATGTATAAATATTTTTATGTGTGTGCATTTGCATACCAGCGTCATGTGATATAGTATTTATTTTCTAACTAATTTTCATTTGTGAATGTGTTTATGCTTTTATCATTTTCATTTCACAAATTTAAAAATAATATACTATATTAATTTATTAACTATAATTATTATTAGTATACAATTCATACAAAATTTATATATAGAAAAAGTAATTATGATTTTTCTGAATAAAATGAATATAATTTTAATATAAAAATGTAAATCTAAACATATAATTTTAAGGATTTGCTAACATAATGAATTTAAAATATGAAATGATATATTTCTTTAATGAGTTACATGAATTGTAAATGAATGTAAGTTTTTAAAGTAGATTTTTCTACTTCATATGTCTGTAAAAACATTTTGATGTTTTTATTTTTTTACTTATTTATTTATTTTTTTTATTATTATTTTTTGAAAATGTATTTATTAGTTTATCTGACAAATAAAGTGTATGATTCTTTGGTGGATATGTGTCATATTCTTTTAGTAAAATACTGAAAGAATTAAATTTTCAAAAATGGTTCATGTATAGTTATTAACTTAATCTGAAATTTTCTTTCAAATTGAATTTTGCTCATGCTTTGAGTATGCTTTATTATTTAACAAAGAGTTAATTTTTGACATGGTTATGTAATATTGTAATAAACTTAACTCATCAAATGAATGCATCAAATGTGTTTAGAATAATAATGAAAAAATGCAATTTTCTTATATTATTTACCATTAAATATGGACAATTGTTTAAGCATAAAATAAACTGAAGTACGCTAAGCGTTCACAAAACAAGTGGATTAATACATACTGTTGAGAAATATGTATTTACTTTGATTAATGATGTTTTATTTTGATATGAAATTCTTACTCGCAACATATATTTAGTCTCCTGCTTTGAAATAAGCGATCAAATATTATGATTCTTGTTTATAATGCATCTATAAATGAATCATTTAAATTATTTTTCTGTTTTTATTTAATATATAAATTGTTAGATAAATCAAATAATCAAATTTTGAAATGTGTAGTTCGCATTTTTTATACATATAAACATATACCGTATCTGAAAAAATATTCAAAAGTATTTTTGCCAGTTATAAGTATCCTTTTTCCAAAATTAATCAAAGATATGCAGCATAGTATGACCCATTGCTTGGAACTTAAAGCACGAATTTTGTATAAATAATGTAACAGGAAAAAAAAAGACAAAGACAAAGAAACATTAGTTTGATGTAGGTTCAGATGCTACCAATAACCAAGTTAAATTTCAGATTTGAGCCCACAAATTGATACCTTACAGTCTGATATAAAAAAAAGACTGTTGTTATGAAGATATATGGACGTTATAATTTTCAATTTTGTAAATTTACATGTTAAAAAATACATTTAACGTTTAGTATTTTATCTAAAATACAGTGAATATTAAATCAAATATTGATTTTTAATAATTTATTATTGCTCTAACATTTATCAACATTAAAAAACAGCATTAATTCCATGATATGAAAAAGTTTTCAAAATTTATGTTTAAGCAATAATAACATAATAATTTTCTTTATAAAATTATTCAGATTCAACTTATACTTAAGTTTATATGTATAGACAGTATGATATTTTTTAAAGTAACAGTGTTTGGAGCTCCCTGTACTGCGATATAATGCCTGAAATGACACCAAACTTGGTATTTAGACTAATCAAAACATGGAAAAAAGGATTTTGTGAAAAAAAAAATTACTTCGAAAAAGGACATTTTGTGGCACTTTACAATGTTCCCTGTGATCCTTCGATAATTGCAGTTATTTTATAATCTGTTATTTTATCTTCTGATCTAAATTATAATATATAATAAATGCTGTTAAATTAGCAAATTTGCTGAAATTTTCTTGATATGTTACGTAAATCATATTTATTTTCTATGAATATTGTTATTCATTACTCCATAAACATATGTAAAGGGGACTACTGGCAGTTCTACTTCTTAAAATAATCTTTTTCAAATAATATCTAAATTTCCATTGATAGTATAGCAAGGCTAGAATATTTCTTTAAAAATCATTTTAATTCAAACACAGAAATATCGTATTAATATTTTTTTTTATTTCTAGTGGCGGGCACCCTTGAGCAAGTAAGTATATTAAACCATTTGCCGCAACAAGGCCAGAAAAGGCTACTCATTTTATCGTTACCCGGTGGGTACCTGTGAACCAAGTCATGGAGGTATGAGTAGCATCGCCCACGGCACCACAAACCCGCTTATAAGGCGGGCCATATTCATCCATCATCTGAGGAAAGGACAAGAAACACAGAGAAAGGAAGAGAAAGTACATCCATGCGCGAGCCGGGTTTCGAACCCAACGTCCTCCCCATTCGTAGTCAGATACGCTAACCACTAGACAGGCTGGGCGGCTATATCTTACTAATATTAAAATAAAAATAATAATCCATAATTGTGATTAATCATCTTTTTCATTGTATATTTAAATTGTATGCTTCATTCTATTATGAAAAAAAAAAAAAGTTTGAAGCCATGATAATTCCTTATTCTCACTTCAGACGACTAAAGCAGATGGTCATTTTTCAAATTTTCAGTCATCATCTGAGGTCTATGACTTACGAAGATGAAGTAAGGGTTTCCCGTGCAATTTCTGAACGTATGACTTGTCAGACTAAACTTGACTTAACCTCAACTACCTCAACCTATCTAGAGGGAATCACTACAAGAATGAATTTTATCAACTGCTACTTATAAAGCAGAAGTATGGGTCTTCCCTACGTTTTCTAAGTGTACGATTCATCAAGTTATGCGTGATCATAACCTGAACTGCCTTAACCTGTCTAAACGAAATCTCTACGAAGATTCATTCTACTACGCTAAATTAAGTACTAGTTTAAGTTTATGAAGCTAAATTAAGTCCATGACTCCAACATAATTGATGGTGTCATAGACTTAAATTAGCTTCGTTTACGAATATGTTGTTGCCAAACAACACAAAAGAACTCAATGAATGATTTTCTAATTATCTTCTTATAATAATATATAGAAATTACACTTTCCTTATGGAAGAAATGCGCAGAAAACATTGTAAAACTATTAAAAAATAGAGTTTTTTGTTATATATATGAAACAGCTTTTTTTTAAATCAAAAACTGTCATACTACAATTTCAGGTTGTCATTTAGGTGGTTTCCAAAAAAATTAATATAAATTATAATTTATACATGTATAGATACATGAAATTTAAAATCTAGATACATTTCTGCAAAATAAAATTTAATGAATGAATATCCTTCTCTCAATATTCTTCGTCTCTTTCAATCGGGAAAATCCCAAGCTATCATGTGTAAACCGTTTATTTAGATTTGTTTTAAAAACCTTATTTATACAATATTTAAATATTTTCAAATATAATTGAGAAACAGTCTCACTGTGTTATTAATTACTATTTTTCTCAACTATTATAAACTTGTCAATTATGGATATAATAAATTATGTGCTTTGATATGTTATAAACTTACAAAATTTATGTGTGTGAAAACTTTTGCTAAAATGTCTAGAAAAGCTGGTTGATTTTGAAATATTAAACTAAACTTAATTAAAATAACCTCAAAGGCATATTAACACACATATGTTTGGCCGCGACATTACATAATCGACAGCAAGATTGATATCACTAAAGGGAAAAATATATATTAAATGAGTAACATTTTCATGTGTTTAAAACCAGTTTTGAAGTATACATTTATTTGAATAAAATGCAGCATATTGTGAAGGAATAAACAGTTTTATATTAGATAAACTGCTGAACAGATTTTCATTTAATGTTAAGTTTGTAATTTGACAACATATAATGTAAAATTATTTCGGCAATTTCAAATCCTAACGTATGGTAGAAATAAAAATTACAATTATTCTGTTTGAGGTTAAAAATTATTAACAGTTTCGCTTGAAAACTTTACTAAACTGAAAATCTATGGCCAGACGGAAAATTCTGATCAATATTAATAGGAAATAATCTCTAGATGTTAATAGTTAGAAAAAAATTTAAGGAAATATTTTCTTTTTTTTATAATTAATACAAATATAACATTTTATTCAATGCAGATAATTATACTACACATCTTAGTAATTGAATTTTCATAGTTTATCAATTCAAATTGTCAAGAGAACAACACTCTAACCAAACAGTAATAGTAATTTAACTGTTTGGTTAGAGTGTCGTTCTCTTTACCGGAAGGTTGTGAATTCGAATCCCAGCTTACCCAAAAATCCGTCGTGATTGCAATGTCCTCTATGTTCCCATTCCTAATTAACAGATCTGGGGGTGTTAGGAGCCAGGCCTTGCTTGTATGTATACATTTTCTCTCGTTATTAATTAATTTCTTGCAATGTAAAGTATACAAAATTTGTTTTTATTATCAGTAAATAAACCTTGATGTCATATGTTTTTACAACTAAATTTTCTCTAAGCATTCCAGAAAAAAAAATTAATTTTGACTTTATTATTTTTTTTGTGTGTTAGGATAAAAATGTTCACATGAACAATCGTGCGTAGATATTTTGCCTTTTTATTAACTGCTTTCAGTGTAAAGTAGATAAAATTATGAAAACTGTTCAAATTATAGTTGAAGCATTTGAATTAAAATTGGGCCTTTGTATTTCATTATTACTTCTCTTACAAAGTAGGAAATGCTCAGATATCACAAAGGAAAACCATAAAAAGAAATCGAAACATATAAACCTGATTAAACATTTTTTTTTTATTTCTAATGGCGGTCACTGTTGAGCAAGTAAGTACATTAACTTATTTGTGTGATATCAAAGTATGTGTGAGTCAATTTTCAATAAAAGAGAAAAATAATAGAAAGGAGATGACAGCCAATGTAAGATTGAGGGAGATAAAATGTTTTACCCTATCTATATACAAATTAGTTTAAATAATACAAATTTCATAGAAATATTAAACATTATCGTAATGGTTCGCTAATTTTTAAGCATTAAATTTTCTCCTAATGATATCAATACTTTTTAATGATATTAATAATAAAGAAAGATTTGTCTTAAAGAACAGAAAATGTGAAGAGAGATTGAAAAAAGTAAGATATTAAATAAAATATTGATCGATAAAACAAAATCATAAATTATAATGTTCGTAACAATAGCTTATTAAATCTGTCAGCTACTTAAATTAATTTGAAAGATCTTTTGAGTCTTGAAATCAAAATTCGAATTGGTTCTTGTAATGGCACTACTGACTGTCAATAAGCTTGATATGTTTGACATGATAATTTTCCCGACTTTTAAAGGTCGTATTTCACTTCAAATTCATTGATTGACGCATTGAAAATCTCGTTTATACTTATTCTATTTTTATCTTGAGTTTTGTGAATTTTTTATAATTTTATGAAATATTATATTTTTGCTATAAGTTACTTAATTTCTTTACACCATGATGATTTAGCCAATAAAAATTAGAGCAACGAAACTATCATGAATTAGGTTAAGGAATAATGTATCTTAAATTCATTTTCTTAATTTTCTTTAAGGCATACCAAAATTATAGAATATAGTTTCTACATTTACTTAAAATGAAATTATTGAAATCAATTTCAATGCTTATTAAAATAGAAATTATTAACTTCAATTTTTAATGTATATATTTTTATAATAATGCACAGCACATTAATAGAAAAATACCCTAATTTATTTCAATATTTATTTTAAAGCAAAGTATGAAAATTTCCATAGGTATAATTTAAAAAATATTTGAAATTAACCCTCTTACTGCGCATCTTTCAATTGCGAAGAGGAGTGTAAAAATAACGAAATTTTCACACTGATACATTTTTGCTGTCTAAGAGTAACCCTTTCTTTTTTCATTCATGGTTTTATTTAGGCCTTCCTGTGGTGTGATGTTTGTTTGTTTATTTAAAAGTGGGCTAACAGATAGCATTAGCTG
This sequence comes from Latrodectus geometricus, assembly GCA_026290005.1. Taxonomy (NCBI): domain Eukaryota; kingdom Metazoa; phylum Arthropoda; class Arachnida; order Araneae; family Theridiidae; genus Latrodectus; species Latrodectus geometricus. Next base: position 100,259 of record JAPDSC010103012.1, read on the forward strand.
TCCACATTTCTGCAATATATGAAAGGTTTTATATTCTTATACTCCTGGTCCAATATGTAGGCAGGAATATTACGGTTTATACCATAATACACCTGCCTCCATCTTGGACTATTCGGGAAATGGTTACAAAGTGTTTGCTTTTAGAGATTTCATATCGTACACGACAATGTCCTTCTGTCTGATGGAGCTTAAAACGTGATTCATCATAAACTTCTCCTTTTTGCTACTCAGTGTGATTCCAATTACGGTACTTGTGTAAAAATTCCAGACATCTTCATAGTGGTACACCAGTCAGCATACTGTATAAACTAGTTTTTTTGCTTTGGAGGACCAGGTGCAAGAACGTTTGCTGAACATTAGTTTGAAAGACACTGTCAGTAAACCCATAAGAATATAGATGGTCAGATTTTCAGCGGTAGAACGTCTATTTGCCTGAACACATCTCTTTTTCCATCACTCCTTACTGCATCTATGGCCAGTGTTGCAGCACATTTGTCACATCGTTGATTTTGGACTGTCCCATTTAGCAAATCATATTATTTTTTTAACATAGCTGCACACGAATAGTTCACTAGATTAATCGTTTTGGAAATGTTTCCACCCTTGTCCCGAAAGTCAATGATCATGCTGTTTTGTACATCGACAACGAATTGAATGTTTTCCTCCCATTACCTTTATAAACAATCAATTTCACTGTGTTGCCACCTATCTTGGTTATTTAACATCGACATCGCAAGTAGCTGGTATTCACATTGGTGTGACTGCATCGTGTATTTTCTTAATTCCTTTATTGCTATGCTCGCAAAAAAATCTAAATATTTAATGGAATTAATATATCAAATAAAGTATTTAATTTTTCTTTTAAGCTCTAAATATAATCTGGAACGTATTTTTATTTTACCATAAACATTATACTTTATTATAACATAAATAATACCTAAAATATAATTAATACCTAAAAATTTTTAAATCATTGATTAATGTTCTCCTGAAATTCTATTTGACTGTACAATACTTAAAATAAACAAAGTTTCTCATTAAAAACTTCTAATTTTTCTTTTCATTAAACAGTTTTTTGATATCATCATGCAAATATGATACTCATTTTCATATTTTCAGTGATATGAAAAATGAGCATTATTATAAATTAATCTTTAATTATAACGCTCTTTTTTATACTATCAATACTAATGCTCCTCTACATTATATAGTTTTGAAAATAAATTATGCTAGTTCGAATAAAACTATTCTAAGAGTAACTATCATACTCTTTCTAACAGTCTTTATAAAAACCTATAATAGTTGTTTTATTCTGATCATATGAATTTGTAAAAGCTGCAAGTCTGGTTGATAGGCTAATCTAATATTATGAATATATATATATATATATATATATATATATATATATATATATAATTATACAATATACAATTTTTATTATAATATTTATTTAAGATACTATTAATAAAATAAAACTAAAATAAAAATGAATACCTTGAATGGACGAAAACATATTAGAACTTAAATTAAAAAAAATATTTCAAACATTTTGAACTACTTTTGAAAAATTTAATTAATGTGGGCAAATATTTATATCAGCTGTAAACTATTTACAACTTATTAAAATATCTAAAAGTAAACTTGAAGCTACAAAATTTAAGGGACAAATTTTAAAAAGCATGAAAGAGAAAATATTGAAGTATGAAAGAACTTATATATAAAATGATGTTTATCCATATCTCATTATATTTTGTGATAACAATGAATCGAATATTTTAACACTATTTAAAGAATGATCTCAATATGAATAATAAATTTAAAAATGTCTGCGGATAAGAACATTGAATTGGTTCTCAAACACAAGTTTAAAGCAAATTTACCAAGCATTGATGAATTTATTACATTGTATGAATGTTTTACAATTGTTATAATTTTACAAAAACGGAAAATGTTATACGAACCATTTGCTTTTTGTAACAATTGATTTAGAACTAACTTTCTCGCATTTTATTTAGACTTTTAATTACAATATTTATCCTTAAATGCATTGCTTAATATAATTACAAAATAAACAGAATTTCATTTATTTCACACTTTGATAATAAAAAGGAAATTTAATTTAACAAAATATTTGTTCTTCTGTCTTTATTTATAGAAATGTCTTCTGCAACAGAGTTGCTATTAAATGAAGGAGTATTGAATTTACATCCCAAGCAAATATTCAAGCATAATTAGATGTCTATTTTTTTGTCGAGAACCAGCCAAGGGGTGCACTGCTCCGCTTTTTCAACTGAACAATACTTTGGTGCGGACTCTGAATTCCTCAGTACACACATGCCATATGTACGCTTTTATAAGGTAGGCAACCATTCTTACTCCATTTAAACAAGGAAAGAAAAAATGCAGGATAGAGAGAAAGTAAATCCATCCCCGAACCGGTATTCGAATCCAGGAACTCCCTATTCGCATCTAGGCAACCAGACCACTAGACAGAGTTGGCATTGAAAGCGTACATTAAGGTTGTTTAAAACACAAGTGATTTTATTTTGATAGAACTTTTCCGATTGTGAATAAATTTGATATTTTCTTTGTTTTAAATAAGTTTCTACAATTTATCTACATATAATGTATGGAAATTCAGTTAAAGAAGAGTGCGTCATATAAATTAAGTCTCGAATGATAAAAGAACATCGATTTTAAATTATTTTTCGAATTTAAAGAACAATTTAAGAAACTCATTAACATAAAGCTAGTAATTTTTTATTAAATAATAATTTCAATAAATATACATATATTTTGATAAAAAAATAATCTGATTTTATATTTAAATTTAATTTATAATTACAAGTACATGTTCAATTATGTTAGAAATATTTAAAATACATTCATATTAGAAATTAGACAAGACATTGGATTCTATAGAATTTGTATATTCAGTCATAAGTTTTTTAAAGGTTTCCTGATACTGTATTCATTTTTAAATTTGAGGACAAGGGCATCGAAAAAACCGAACAAAGCGGAACATTTCAAAATAAAGCTTTCTTTATCTTTGAACCAGGAATTTTCTATTGTTGATGAAATGTGAGGAAGGAATAAATCCTCTCACAAAAGGTTAAACAATAATATTTACCTAAAATTAATGACTTAATATAATAAATGCTTTTGCAGCATTCTATTTTTTTTCATTGTATTTCTTTCAGTACGTATTCACAGATAAGAGATTTTCCTTTCAATATGCAGGCCGCTCTCTCCCGTTCTGTTGAAATGCTACTTCCAGAACATGGTGTCTACTTGTCTATTTATTTATTTTTAAAGAAAAGTGCCTGTTTCTTAGCGATTCCTTTCCACTTCTCAAATTTGACACGTTACTACGTCTCAGTATTTTCTCCTTTGATTCCCATATTAAATAATCCCTAGGTTTATGATTTTTCCCCACAATATTAATTTTACCATTCACCACTTATTTTAAAATAATATTTTTATCATTAATTATCTTCTCAAGATAATCACATTGTTTATTTTTGCATGATTTATTTATACCTTTTAATAACTATTACAACTTTTAATAAATTATTCATATTTCAAAAAATACTTATTCATTTTTCATTACAAAAAAATTCTATTCATTTAGTGAAAAATATAGGCTTCCCTGTAATTAACACTGTGGTTTACTTAAGAAAATATTTCTTGTATACTTATGCTATTTTTATTTTTAATTTTTGAATTGTTTATTATTCCTTGGGTAAGAATAGTAGTTAATCATAATTTAGCCTAAAGAAATTACTCAAATTTAATTAGAATTGTTTATTAGTTGCTCAGTTGTTCGGGGATTTTTCAAAATAAACTTTCGCAATGCAAAAACAAGTCTCTCAATAAACTATGAGAGATGTGTTTTATGAAACAGTATTTTCACATTTGGGATTATCTGAAAAGTTGATAGAATCAAGATTGCTTTCTAAACGAAAACATTCAGCAAACTGCATTTTTAATTTCTGTTTCTTACATTTGCGTTGATGTATATACCAAATTTGTTTCAATAACTGTTTATTTTTCACTGGAATGCTTTAAGTTCCATTTTATGGCTTTCCCAGAGGACGTTGGCGCTTGCAAATTATTATCCTGGTCAGAATATCACTTTGCTACTCCCTTTTGCTTACATTCTAAAGATTTAAAGCTCTTTTATTATTTTACTAAATGGCTAAAGAGAATATATTCTGAAATTGACTGAAACAAAATCCCCAGTATTCTCTAACTTCATTGAAATTTGAAATCATTTGAACCTTAATCAGTTGAGAATGAATGGTAAACTTCAAAAGATTATCACACAAGTCGCTTATTTCTAGTGAAATATTCTTCTTCCAAGTCTTGAAATGAAATGATTTAATTTTTTTAAGCAACAAAAGAAAATATATCTTAAACTCAATATTTTTGTTTATATTTCAGAAATTTTATGTCCTTCACCATTTTATTATATAGCTAAGGAAACTATATTATAAACTGATTAAAAAAGGATTCGAATTTTTCTTTATTTTTCTTGATATTTGAAATAAAAATTTATACTGTTATCACTTGAAAACACTCGGCAGCTTTCAAATAATTATCTCCGAAATTTTTGTTTTTAGTGATATTTTTCCATGCCTAGGCAAGATTTTAGTTTAAGAAAGAAAAAAGTATTTTACGACTTTCGCGTACTTCTAATGGCTACATGCAGAAAAAAAATTAATGTCTTATATACAATAAAAAAAATTATTAAATTTATCATTGTTACTATACATGACGACCTTGAAATTTTAAATATATAACAATATTAAAAATTTGAAGATCACATTTTAATCAATATTTAAAGATGCGTATTTACACGTATATAATGTATGGAAAAACAAAGAGTAACATATATCTATATTGTAAATATCATATATGCATATAAAGATCTTAATTTTTCTGATTTTATAATTCAACACATCCATATAAAGTTGGATGAAATAAGCACACTTTATCTTATTTTCCTTTTTTACTCCAAATTCAATTTATAAATTTTTAAACATAATTCTTAGAATGAATTTTTTTTTTTATTATTTGATCAACGATTTTTGCTTCATTTTTTGGCTGATAATTATCATAAAAAATGTAATTGTAGAAAATTTATGATGACCTTGTAAACTGCATTCATATTTTTCATTACAACAGAAAGATAGCTTTTCTAAAAATATGCTATTATATTATGTACCTAATGCGAGGATTATATTAGGTTTGGGAAAAAGAAATCCATTATTTTTACGTAAACTTTGTGTAACTTCTTTTGGATTCACTTTGTAAAAAGGTTTAAAACAGCTTTCATGTAGATTTATAGGCCTTGCGCGTTACGACTGCTGACATGCGGCTAACTTCGATCATTTTTGATATTTTATTGACATTTTCGACGATGCTGTATCCACATGCGAGGTGCATCTCTAACATCAAAAATACCCGAACGGAATCGACGAAACAAAAATTGTACGTAACTGGTTGTTACAGTCTTATATAGGACGATAAACACCTTTCACAATTTCAGCCACCTGGTTAGCCTTGTCGGCATTATAAAAGAAAAACGAAATTGTATCGAATTTTCTGTTTCTTGTCTTCCATTTTTAAAACCTTGTACTCGTAACTGAATTAATCAAACAAAAAAGCGCAGGAGGATATTTTAGTGTCAAATGTCATCTTTCCAATGAGCATAAATCTGAAATTTTTTGATATATACCTTACGAGATATCGATCACTACATACGTCTACCTAAAAAATAATGGATTACTTTTTCCCAAAACTATTTCTTTGATTTTATTAAAATATGAATTATATTAAGCAAGTGTAGATAATTTTTTTTTTATTCAAATAGCTTTGCATTTAAATATAATAAATGATTAATTGAGAAACATTTCAATGTTTTTTCAGGATTAATGTAAGATAATAATTGCATGTAAGTAAAAATGATACATGCATTGATTGCACATCATGTATTTATAAATAGATAAATATATATTTTTATACATTTCATTCAGCATCCACGGATGTCTTAAAATATGAAGTGATGTTATTAAGACATTTGTAGCCAATTGTAAAAAATCCTAATTTACATTAATATAAATAAAGTAATAACTGATATTGTAAATATTATTTTCGCTGAAAAAGATTATTCATATATTGAATCTTTTGTTCAATTCTATAGTTATGTTTATATTTGTCAAATATAAACAGAGCTCATATAAAAATAAAAATTATGAATATTTAAATATCCTGAATATATATAAACTCATGAACTTCGGTGAATATTATTTTTACAAAATGGTTGAATGTGACATATTTATATAAATTAATGATGATGAAACGAAAACATTCTGTAGTAAATTTAACTTCAAGTGTTGAGTTTTCATGAGTTGAAAAAAATGCTTGAATTACTTTGAATATAATGTTTTGGGAATAGAATAATTGAAAAAATAAAAAATTTAGTAAAATTTATTTTAAAATAAAATAATTAAGATTTAATATTTTTATTAGTGGCTATATTTCATTTTTAATTTACTTTAGTTTGCTTATTTCATAATCAAAATTATTTTAAAAAATTGGGATTTACGATAAATGTGTTTATTTTTAAATAGGTATATTTTCAATATGAATTCAATTTATTAATTGAGTTTTTAACATATGTTTAAGGCACTGAAACGTTTCAAAAGATTACAAAGCTCTAATGCAATTCATTGTGTTTCTAATGCAATTGCGATTAAATATTGCTTTAATTCAAGTGATTATAAAACTCTTATGATTATCTTTTTATGTAACACTTATAAATAATTCCTTTATACAAATATGTTTGTCATAAAGTAAAATCAACATAAATTAAATAAAGATATACCTGTTACTCATTTTCCAAACATAAAATTATTTACTTTTAATTGTTGTTAGGAACAATAAAAATTAATTTAAATGCAGTAACATATATTATAAATAAAATATTCACTGAACAAACAGCTCCAAAATGATTAATTTAAACTTGGTACAAAAGTATATTTGCGATAGTGTAAAATGTTTTTAACAGAGGAAGAACTGTCATTAGAATAAGATTACAACCAATATTTTTAAACGAATGTGTTTCCCTTTCCTTTGGGGGGATATTCTTTCAGAATATATACTATTATTTCAAAATATAAGTAACATACAAAAAGTAGATTTTTATTTTGTTAACCACTCATCAGACATCAATATGCTTTAAATATGCTTTTGTCTGGCGTGTATGAAATATACTTGAAATATGTATTCTATTAGAGAAAGGTTGTCTGAATGAATATTTATTTCATAAGGAAACAATCAAAAATCGAATGATACTAAATAAATTTTTGCATATTTTGTATCTGTTTTCATACAGTGAGTGGAACACATTTATTTTTTGCATTGTATACTTCCAGTGTTTCGTAAATTTGTTAATTTTATTTAAATTATTATTCTGAATATTTCATAAAGAAGCCTTCATTTATTTCTTGGAGTAGTTTCAATGTGTTTCAGCTCTCGCAAGCATTTGAGAGAAAATAATTATTCATACAATAGTGACCATAAATAGGGTACAATATTTTGTTGTAAATATGCACATTAGTATACAAAGAATATAAATCAGCGCCTTACACTCATTCAATATGATTATTTGAAATTACCTCATTTTGGAATTTAATATGTTCTTTATTAAATTCCAAAATGTTTACAATGTCTTTAGAATTTATTACAATTCTCATTTTCAAATATGAAAAAAAATCGAAATGCTATTTTTTTATTACTTATTAAAATTCCGTGAAAAAAATTTGAATAGCATTTTGCTGTCAATAATCTGTTTTGAAAGAAGTTCAAATAAATTGATGTGCGTAACGTGTGATGAAATTCAAGTAAGTTTTGAGGTTGTGTAATTCGGTTAAGAATATAGCGGATTTAGAAACATTTATCGACAGCATTTTAACCATTAAAATACCTGAAAATTGAATGACACATTTTAGACTGTGATACTCACCCACCAATCTCAATCACAAATTATTCACTAAGAAAATGGAAACATTAAAATGAGAATAAATTGAAAAAATTTATTTCAAATTTATTTCCTTAATTTAATAACTTAATAAGCAATTCTGAATAAATTCAAAACTAATTTCACTAAAAAATATCGTTTTTCCTATAAAATTAGATTTTTTATAATGAAAATTAGAATGTAATTTTTTTAAAAAAATATATTTAAAACAATGCCACATTTATCCGGTCATTAATATTGTTATATAAATGTTATGAAATTTATTCCTTTACAATTTCGTTACAAATTTAATAATTTTTTAATAATATCTTTTTTTAAAAATGACCAATGACATATAAGGAATATGATATTTAAAGCTATAGAAATACAATTTTAAATCATTATTTTAAGAAATATCTTACAAATGTGACCTTCTTTTAATTTCATGGAAGTATTTTCTTAAAATATTCAAATTACTTATGAGGAAATATCAAAAACAAAAACATTTATTTGAATAAATGGGGAAATGAAATGGGGTAATATTATACATTTAAGAGATATGGCGATATTCATTTCTTAAAACTTAAAACAAAGCTCCATTACATTTGAATTTCATATATTTACATAAATTTAGAGAGTGAATTAAAGAAAATTATATTGCATACCTTCTACAAAAGTTTTGAGTTAATAATTGATAATATATTATAATAGTTATTTTAAAAAAATATTTTTAAAATGAGGAAATATAAATACATTTAAGATCTTGTTCTTCATATTTCAATAAAATACATACAACGATAAATTTTATATTTGATATGAATGTATTATGCATTTTATATTAATATTTTAATACCTAATCAATTCAGTTTACGCAACAATGTGAGACGCATAACACATTGTTAAAGTTTGCACAACTAATAAATATTTGAAAATATGTAAACAAATATGCTACAAAATATTTACTCAAAGTTACATTTGGGAATACTGATAAAAGTTACAGATTGATTTAAATAAGAATCCTGGAGAACATGAAGTTAAATATTACCAATGAAATTTATTATTGTCTCTTTCAATTTAGTATTTTTTTATTATTAACTGAGAAATAGGGAAGACATAAGTATATAATGATTTGTTAATTTATTTGTAATATAATTTGATATAATTTTATATTTGACTACGGAATATAACACAAGTGGAAAGATAATTTTCCATTAAATATTAACAGAAAATTTATCTGTATCCGAAATCTTCGAAACTAGAAACTAAGAAGCATATTAATATTGGTAATTTATCATGTATGTAAAATATTCCTGCATAAATTCAGTTTTATTCAATTAAATGAAAATTGCTTTAAGTATTTCTAAGTTAAACCGGTAGCTCTCTAGAGTGAAGGAAAAAATATAATTTTTTTATGAATAAAAAAATTATCTAGTGAAACATTAATTATATTTTTTCGCATTTTGGTGTATTCCCTCATAAAAAGGTTTTTTCACATACAAGATACATTAGCAAAAACCTTTCTATAAGTAAATTGTATTTTTTAACTACCAGATAAACTTTTACAAAAATGCTGCTTCAATATATTTTGTTATCATTTACTTGATAAAGTGCAGATAAATAACGCAATTAATATTCATTTTCAATATTAATGATTTTGAAAGTACCATTAAAAATACTATTTTTATTAAATGAGAAGGTAACTTAAGAACATGACTGCATTTAAAAAAACTAGAGAAATTCGCTGTTATATTGACAGTAAGTATACGACAATAATAAAAAACAAAATTTTTATGCTTTTCGTTTGAAATGTTATGAACCGCATTCTAGAATATTCTATAGTATTTCATTAAGTAATCATAATAAATTAAATTTGACTCAATTTTTTTTTCATTATCCGTTTATGTATGTCTTCTAACTATAGCTATTTAATAAAAACATATTTAATGACGCAACATTTCTGTACATTTATGTGATTTCTTTGATAAGATAATTCATTTTATTCCTAATCCAAAGAAAATGTATTTATGAATTTATATTGACTTTTAAGCTCAAACATTTTTCATTTAAAAATATAGAAAGAGCTAACTTTTCACTAACTTTAACTTTTCACTAAGTTTGTTACTATTTATTATGTTACTCTACAATGATTTTTTTCTTAGAACCAAATCATATTAAATAATTTAGAATTGATTTACGCGTCTCCTAAGGATTATTTTAAAATAAAAAATAATATTGAATTTATGAAAATCGAAGTGAAAAGTAATTTGAAAACTATGAAGAACACGATGAAAATTAATTACTTGTTTGTTGATAAAAACAATGTGAGTAAGCTTAAAAAATGTGTAATATTTTTTTTTTTTTTTTTGTATTTATTTAATGTATTTGTTTAGTTATCTACAAAAATCTATATTTGAAA
>JAPDSC010103012.1:120697-134131 GCA_026290005.1 Latrodectus geometricus
ATATATGTGTGTGTGTGTGTGTGTGTGTGTGTGTAAAATACTATTATTAATAAACTTTAATGTAAACGTTTTTAAAATTTTGAAAAATAAATATCTATTTAAAATAATTTTGTTAAACCTAACATTAAATTTACTTTTTACTTTAAAAAGATACTTGCTTATATTCTTCAAAAAATGGGAAAAAAACATTTTGCAATTGATTGGTACAAATGTACATTATTACTGTACATTATTTAAGTGAATATAATTTATTAAAAAAACATTCTTTGGAGAAATATTCGTTGATGTTCTCAGAATAAATGCAACAAGAATCTCTACAACTTTGTAAATGCAATTAGAGGGCATAAATGTGTTTTACATTGAAATAAAAATCATATAAGGGTGAAAATTGGGTTTGGATAACAATCAATTAATGGCATTTATTCCATCATGAGATTAAACTAAGATTAAAATACCCCACTTCAACATTTGAAAATGCAAAGCATTCAAAATAATATTAATAATCTGGAAAGGATTATACATTTCTTAAAATCCTGGATAATTTTATCTAGATAAGGATATATTCATGGTGTATACAGAATCATGACTTTGTTTTCGAAAAAAAAAAATCTTTATCTAATTTAAACATTCATTGCTGTTGGGAAAGGAATGTGGGCTCAAGACCAGGATTCATCAGCGGGATTTGCTGATGAATTTTGGTCCTAAAATGATTTGAAATTTAAATATATTTTTGAAAAAAAAACTCTAGTTAATTTCAATGATCTGTTGCATGACGATTCGCAATGTCGCTCATAATAATTTCTTATTATTTGAATAGAATTTGAAGTGTACCATTAATATATGTAATTGTTTGGCCTCATCATTTTGATGACAAGCCTTTTTTAATTTCAGTAAAATAGATTGGAAACCTTAGATTTATCATTGCAAATAATTTATTTTATAATTTATCGGGATTTCAAAATCAGTTATGAAAGTTTTTATTATCATCATAACTGAAAATTTAGAAATTGATTATATTGTTTCAATATACATAAGACTTTATTTCTTTAGTTTTCTGAATTTAAATTTGCTCTTATACTTTGTTTTATGTGACTTTTTAAAATACCTTATATGGTTATATACGGAATGCGACTCGTAAAACCTGACCTTGAAAGTAACGCATAAAGTAAAATTCAGTGCATTAAATTTTATTACTCTGCATTGTAGGTTTAGAAAGTGTGCCCAAGCCACTTCACTACGTGTGATAATGATTTACATGTAATCTTATCATTCCATGATTTGTGATGATATTGATGTCATTTTGCGTGCAATCTTCACTTTAAGAGTACTCACAAATTAAATTTACAAGAATACAATACAAAAGTTTGAGAAGACATCAAGCCTTTACTGGTCACCTTCTCAGATGGATACACCTTCTACAGATAGGACAATCATGATCTGATGAGTTTCATTTTGCACTAAATTTTTGAAAGCAACATAATTGAAGCTTCTTTTTTGGAAAATATGAATTACATTTTTTAGGATAGCCAATCGAATTCAGTGTTCGCTGCCATTTCAAAGAACAGGGATTTTACGCACAAGACTGTTGCTGAATACGTAATATATGTATGTAAACAAACAATTGTGAAAATTGTTAATATTAAGACGGACTGATTTTTCGTGTAGCACTATGACTTTGCTAAATTGGAGATATTTTTCATAGAAAATTTTGACCAATAGATTCTCTAACAAAATGATTTTTGAAATTTCAAGAGTATTCTTACATGTCTTATGTATATAGCTATTTGAGGGATTATTTGTTTTTGTTAATAAGTTAAAACATATTTTCTCACTTACAAAAGACTGAAGCATAAATACAATTATTCATTTCATCAGCAATATTGAAAGAAAATATTGTAAAGTGATTTCTTGTTAAAAGGCAAAATATATTTAGAATATCCAATTGGATAAAAGTGAATTTAAATTTCAAAAGTTTAAATTAAACTTATAACATAATCACTGTATTAAATGAGATTATAATCTGAGAACTTTAAGATAATTTTGTTTAAAAAATTACATAATATGTTGACATGTCCTTGTTATATACATTAAACTATATTTGGAATAATACAAAGTGAAAAGTGAATACATTTTATAAGACATATTTCTGAATGTTATACTAATTTCACATAAAAAAAATAAAAAATAAAAACTCTGTAAAATACAAGCATACACTTTATTTATATACATTATTATTTGCGGTATAAGAGTTCTAAAAAAGAATTATAGTTTACATAAATAAGAATTAATTTGCCATACTGTGTCGTAAAAATGGATACTTTAACTTCCTAATCAAGAATTGGGCACATCAACAATTTACGAATGAAATACAAAGGTGAAATTAATATATGCATAGATTTTATGAAATTGTGTGGAAATGCACGTAAGGAATTTATTAATTTTGAGAGAGAGAGAGATTCTCCAGTAACTTTGAAAATGGAAATGTAACATAGAATATATCTTTCTTAATTATAGAATGTTAATTATAATGAGTTATATCAAAGAAATAACTGTTTCGAACTTAGACTTTTCAAAATAAATAACAAATTAAATCTAAAGATGTATTTCATAGTCATATATAAGTATATATATATGTATATAATCAATAAAATTTAACTTTTCCATTTAATGCAATTTTTAAATTCCTTGCAAAATCTTTGATCAATTTCAAGCAGTCAAACCCATGAGCTGGAAATCAGGATCTATCCATTAAAGAACTGAAAGAACTCACGTAAAAGTTTGTTCGGAAAAATTTCGTAATGGTAGAAAAGTTTTGTTGGGATTAGTCTTAAAGTCAATTAAGGTTGGCTTTATTCGAAAATAAAAATAATATTAAAAGTTTTGGGTTCTATATCTAATCTCATTTAACTCTCTCATTTTATTTAAAAATTATGTAACTAAATGCCAACGGGAAAATTTAAATAGTTTCTTTTAAAAATTGGTGTTTCTATTATTATATTTTCGTACATAGCATTTCAATTTTATTACAAAAAATTAATAGGATTTTTCATTAATATTATATGTAACTTCATTAGGCAAAATTTGATGCATAGTTTAATTTATAATTTTTGATTAAAAATTATCAGACTTTGCTTAATTTAAACTTTACATCGCAGTTTTTGCTTAAATTTGTATCATTAATACATTTATGTATATAGATATTTGCATATATATGTGTGTGTTTGTGTGCACTTTGTATTTATATATTCCTTGCACAAAAAATTAAAGTAATTGAATAATGCTTAATATTTTATATAACGTTAAATTGTTTCCATAAATAATTATCAAGACACTAGATTATTAATTATTTTTTTGAAAACTTATTTTAACACTTTTCATTAATACCAAAAAATATAAAGCAATTTTATTTACATAAATTGTGATCATCCTATTTTGATTATCCTATTAAATTATAATTCTATTATAATTTGATTATCCCATTTTTCCATGTCTTTTGGCTATAAATATTTTAGATAAATTTTAAATAAAAAATAAAGAAACGGGAAACTTACAAATACATCTGTTTACTTAAACTATAACGGAAAATAAATTGTAATAATCATCAGAATATTCACAATGCAATATAAGATGCATTTTATTTTACTTATTCTTTTGATATTAAAGTCATAATTTTTTAACAAATTATTCCTGGATATATTTCTTATAAGAATTAGAAAATTATAACGCTGAAAATATAAGTACTTGTTATTAATTATTTGTTTTATTAATTTAAGTAATACTTTTTTGATAGTTACTTTATTTTATTTTCATTGATTGTTTATAAAATAAATTCCAATTTTTTGTGTTGCTTATTTTATTAGTGATGCTATATAAGTAAATTTGTTTGAGTTATGATAGGATGTTTTTTTTTATCTTTTTTTTTAATTCTATTTCAAGTTTGTAAGATATCAATATAAACATGAAAACTAAGCAAACAATAACATTTTAATATTTATAATTTAAATAATTATTGTCTATTTATGAAAAACTTTATTTATTTTATTTTGATTTTATTATTATTTTGTTTAAAAATATTAACATTCATTTATAGTTTTGCTGTTGAATTAATTAATTTATAGTTTCAATATTTTGACAATGTCCAAACATATACAAATTCCATAAAATATAAGGTTATTAAAAATAATACAGTACATTAATAACACAATTTAAAGTGTCTCATTAGTTTTTAGATAGATAACTTCCTTTGAAATATAAATACTTAATAATTCATATACAAGAATGAAACAAAATAATTCATAATCAATAAAATAATTCATATACAAGAATGCGGAGCTATCAAATTCAGAATGGATCTTTATGCATGAACGAATTCTTTTTAATATTTTAAATTAATTTCATAGTTTAAAAAATTTCTCAAAATATAATTTCAAATAAAGTTAATATAAAAATTCATTTCTCAACAATTAAATTTGTTTCGTACTAATTTTTTTTAAAAAAATTAATAAACTTTTCTACAAAATTTTGTGCATTGATAAATATTACAATATCTTACATTAATTTTAGAAAATGTTCCAAATTATTATAATAATTTACAAAAATCAAAGAGCAAACAATCCAAATATATACTAATTACTGAATTTACTATATAAAACTAGCCTCAAAAATAAAGAAATAATATTATTTGTGTTTATGGAACTCCAAATAGAAACAAAGTTATTGATAAATCACAATTCAACATTTTTAATTAAAGTCTTAATTTAAAGAAACTGGATAAAATCAAATCTGTATTTAATGGAAAAGAAATCTAAGTAACCTTAAGAAGTCTAAGTAAGAAATTTAAATAACAGTATGATTAAATAATTGAATTCAATTTCGGGAGAAAAATTAAGTTGAAAAAGAAAATAATGAAATCTTCCAGTTCTCACTAATTGGTAAAAAAACATTTCAATAGAAACAAAAATAAACGAGAAAAATAATTTCATTATAGATTAATAAAAGAGGGATGTTCAAAAGGGAACCTTTCGTAACACTGACAAGATTAATTAATGATTTGAGTTAATTTGGAGAATTTTTAAAAGAAAATTCTTTGAATTATCTCTTTATCAATCAAATTAATTTATTCTTTATTTTATTTTATTAACTAAAATTATTTTTTGTTCAAAATTTTACATTCTTATGAATATGCAATTGTCATTCCACTATATTTGTGAGAATTCCAATTTTAGATTTTGAAAATGCATTTATAAAAATATATTGAAATATTAAATTATAGGAATGTTTAAATATTTATAAGATAATATCAGAAATAATATTTGAAAAATATTGTAAAAAATATTAAAACACACAAAAATTACTAAAATGTTTGCATCTATTTAATTTAAAATCATTATTATTTCATATATTTCATGTAATTTATACTTATTATATTATAATTTATATTATAATTACACATCATTTCATATAATTTATATTTATATGAAATGATAAATATATTTTAGATTTAATATCATTTCATATAAATATAAATTCAAATAAATCTAAAATATATTCAAATATTAAATTATAGGAATACTTAAATATTTTATATGATAATATCAGACACAGATTTTACGTATGCTGTATCAAATATTAAAACGTATAAAAAACAATTACAATTTTAGTATTTAATTAATTTAAAATGATGTTATCATTTCATTTAAAATATATACAAATAAATAAAAAAATATTCATATATTAAATAATAAGAATATTTAATTATTTTATATGATAATATTAGACGCACAGTTTAAGAACATTGTTACAAATATTAAAAATTACAAAAAAAAAATTACTAAATTGTTAGGATTAAATTAATTTAAAATCATGTTATCATTTCTTTTTCTAAAATAAAAACTAACGGAAGAGATTTTCATGTGTTCACACATTTTAGCACATTATTTAGAAAATATTTTTTAATAATGTATTTAATATAATCTTGCAGTTGTATGTATATTTTTTTAAATATTTACAAATATCTATAATATATGCAACACTTTAATTTTCTTAATAGTAAAGTACTTTCCTTTATGTGTAGAGGGAAGATTTGTAACATTCCTTTTAATATTATTGTAATGTAATAAAAGCAATTTATCAATCTCTCGCACATGGGATTTATCTCGTGTGCCAGAGCACATCGCCAAACTACTTAATATTCTTCCATTATTTTTCACTATGAAAATAGAATCCAATCTTCAGTTTCCCGAATTCAATTTATAAGGCAAACTTACAGGAAACTATAACAAATGTTATGATAGCAGTTTGTGTTCTTCATAAAATAATACATGTTTTATCCACAAAATATATGCGTAATCCCATTTGCTCGAGATGATAAAATCTGTATCCGTTAATACATAAATCCTACTCAAATACAATATATTTTACGAAAGAAAACTTCTATACATAATTATTTCTAAACATAGCAACTCAATCAATCAATTTGCACACGAAATTTGATGAAATTTCCAAGAATAAATTAAAGAGAGAACTCCTTATAATTTCAATAATGATTTTATGGAGTTATATTGTCATTTCAATGGAAACATAACATTAATAAATTATTTTGCATCATTCAGTATTGAAAAATCTATTTATTATTAAAATATTTCTATGACAAGTAAAGTAATGTTTTTGTGATAAAATGTGTATGAAAATTAAGAGTCAAAATTCATTGTTTTTGTTAAAGTTTATGTGCACCTATAGGACTTAATGAGACAAATAAAAAATCTATGTAAATTATTTGTACAAAATATTTAAATAATTCATAAAATCATGCTTCTTTTTATTTTCAGGCATAATCTTTCAAATCAGAAAACATAGAATTTTCTCTAATATGTTTTTGTGCTGCATCATTAATTTCAAAATGGCAAATCATCTTTTCTGATTCATTAATGTGTATATCTTTAATGTTAATTATTTTACATTTTTTATAATAGTTTAAAACTGAAAAATAATAAATGTGTAACAATTTAAAAAAAAAAAAAAAAAAAAAAAAAACGTAAAAAATCATGCAAAATTTTAATGAACATTCTAATAGTAGAAAAATTATTCATGAACACAAACTGTCTGTGTATTTGATATTCCTGTTAATATGCTTAAAATTCAATATATTTATATTTAAGTAACTAGCAAAACATTCAAAACTCAAAATTAAGCAAAAATGTTTAATCAATAGAAAAATGTAATATTATGCAATTAAATTTATTGATTGTTTAAAATTTACGTCAATTTAATGGCTTTTTATTTTATTTAATTAGTGAGTGAAAGAGAGAGAGTACATTCTATTAAATATCAATTCTTGAAATTTGGAGTTGACTTGAAAATTCCAACTTAGTTATAAAGGAATGCATATTGAAATGATGTATATAGGAAAATATACAATATATTAGAAACATTACGCTCCTAAAAATGAAAAACAGTATTACAGCATCTTCCCCAAATCCACACAAATTATCCCATAAAAATTCTTGGTACTCATGTACTATGACGATTACCCGACTACCTTTGCAAATTTTGCGAAAATATTTACCACGATAAAAAGTATTACAACGTCTTCATCAATTCCACACAAATTATCCCATAAAAATTCTTGATACTCATGTACTATGACGACTACCCTGCTACCTTTGCGATCAAAATTTTCATTGGCTATTTCATTAACGAAATAGCCCGATTTAAATAATATTTACATAATACTCTTTATTTTATATACCCTCAATAGCATATATTAGCACCTAAAGGTTTTTCGGTGGTCGTCATATTATTTTTTACGCTCACCAATTTTGGCGATATATCTAAGTAATCGTCTTAGGAAATAAGTACCAAATTCATTCATGTAATGTAAGGCGTTGAAATTAATGTAATAATCTAATTGAATTTGATCGACTACCAAACATAGTTTTTGTTGAAGTTGATAGGCTGTCAAATATTTCAATAGAAAATTAATCCATTAATACTTAAGTTACATATTACTACCCAGTTTTACATAACAATGTAAAACTAGGTAGAAATAGTGAATAAGTCTTTTTTTTTTGACTTCTACATCCATTCACTAAGCTTCAGAAAAAATAATTCCTTTAAATTGGAAAGTCTTTCAAGCATTATCACTTCCTATATTCTTAGAATCTTACAATAACAATTTGTTTCAGTGGAAGAAATTTTGACCTTTTTCCTTCACTGAAACAGATTGTCTTAAGTAATCAGTGACAGAAAAATACAACAATAGGAATGTGAAGCTCGCAATTAGATATGATTACTACAAATACTTAAATATAAACATATTTTTGTAGAGAAGTGATGAAAACCTTATGTGGGCTATTTTTTTCTAACTAAAATTTTTTCATTTTCTAAATGCCAAATATGTATTCAAGAATAAAATAATATTTTAATTTGAAAACAGAATTTTATACTTGCAATAATAGAATATATAAGAAATGTATATTGTCTTATTTGATACACTAGAGTAGAAGAAGTCGTATTTCGCCTTTATGACAAACATACAGAATAACACACACATTTTAAGCGACAAAACCATAAAAGACAGGCAGAGAAATGAGATATTGTTTCACATAAATCTTAATGGAGAATTCTAGAGCTTTTAAAGTGACTGAATCAACCGTGATTAAAGTCATTAGAGTAAAGAAGTCTTCTAACTGTACTAAACATATAACACGCACAATAACGTTTTAGCAAGGAAATATCAAAGTTCTTGTTGAATGAAAGTTGCACCTCTGAACAGTTCAGTTTGTCCTGTGAAATTAAACTATGAAGAATCAATATTATCATTTTGTTATTATAAGTATTCTACCATGTATCAATTTTTATTTTTACAGAATTTTTGTTATTGTAAAACTAGGAATTTTACAATAAGTAAATTTAAAGATACTCAAAATGTTTAAAACTTGAGCAGTTTATATAATTTTTTTAAACATTTGTATAACAGATATTTAAAAATATCTTGAATGTTTATTTACCAAAATATTTTCTTATTATATGATTTAATATTATTCCATAATCACATCAAAGTTATTTATTGTATACATATTTATTATTAAATATTCATTCAGTTATGTACGCTACTTTTTTAATTTATAGAAATTAATATTTCTATATATTAAATATAAGTTTCTGTTCATTAATTTGTGAAGAAAACGAATATACATTTTTTATTATGCATATTTAGTTAGTTAGTTATTTATTTAATTTAAAAAATATTTGAAATTCAATAGTAATGTTTGATGTGTAATATTATTTAGATATCATTAGCATGCTTTATTATTCTGATGAAATTATCAGTTTAAAAAATATTTTAATTAGAAAACACATTTGCTCTTCATATTTAGTTGTTACAATTTTAAACACTTTGTAAATTAATGCTATATATTAATTGATAATCTTTTTTTATAAAATTATAAACATAAAATTTTTATATTAGTTATTAATAGGCTCAATTATTTCTGAAAATTTAAAAAGTATTTTCTGATCTGCTTTGAGCAGTTACTATTTTAGCTTTTTTTTAAATCATTGCTGTAGATAACGAGTAAGTTCTTTTTATAAAATATTACACTTATAGAAACGTAACTCTTGTATCATATATATATTAACACAAGTAAAGATATAGATACGCAGAAACTTTTATCCATAAGTATTTTAAATAGTACCCATTCCCTTAATACAATATTTCATATTATAAAATGATAATGATTCTTTTCCTGATCGTTATTTTCAGATGTGTTAATAGATGTTATTGTTATAATTATTTAAAGATAAATTGAACATTAATAGCTAATCAGAATGAAATAAGATTTGCAATAAGAGAAATGAGGTAACGAGTGTCTATGGGAAATAAATTTCAAAATGAGAGATTAAGTAATGGAGTATAAGGAAAAATTTAATGAATATCAAAATTAATTAGGTCATGAAACGTTATGTATCATTAAATAGACAACCAACATTAATATTATTAACTATGTGTCTTATTAGAATATATACTATGCTGTACATGTAATTCAATTATCTGCAAAACAGTAGTTAATAAATGAATATACCATGAATATTTATCACAGGTAAATCAGAATTGTTTCCTCAAATTCTAAATAGTGTAGAACTCTCTCATACTTTAAGCTTAATCAGTCATAATTAATATCATTCAAGCGTTACATTTCATGCTATAAAATAATTAGTTATTGGATTTAAATATAGTTATGTACTCTGTTATGCAGTGTTTTATGTTGCAAGTACTATATTAATTAATTAAACATTATTATAGATATTATACTTAAAATAAGGTGGAAGAAATCAATTATAAAGATATTATTAATGTATTTTTAATTGGTTACTCACTAATTAGAGTGAAAACGAACTTATAGTAATTAAGACAAAGTATTTGTTTTTAGTAGTATAACATATATGTTATTTGACTTTTAGTAAAATTTTTAACTAATATCTTAATTTTAAAGCATGTACACAATTTGTCTGAGAATTAATATTTTCAACCTATAATATTGAAAAATTATATTAAAACACTATTAACTATATTATTTTAATTATAAATTTTATGAAAGCATATCATTAAGAAACTTAGTACTTTTTTTTCTCAAAGATTACTATACATTAATGACTCTAAATTAAAAAACTGTTGTATTAAGCTTCAAGCAATGTGTATTTAATTTTATTTTTTCATAGAGAAAAGTACCGTATTGAGAATCTATAAAAATATTTAAGTTCATAGAATTAAATAATTATAAAAATGTTTATAATAAATTAGTTATAATTAAATAACTCTTTAATTAACTGTGAAAAATATTTTGAAGTTTTTATAACTGAATTATCATCTGAAAATGATAAGAAGCATTAAAATATAGCAGAACTATATATTACTGTTTGAATAATACATGAGAAAAACTACTTTGGTTCCTAAATAACTTTAGAATTAAATAATAAATAAGAAATCTGCTTATTGTCAAACGGTTAAATGCTATTCAATAGTAATAAATGAACTAACATAATGTGATTTTTTTCACTAAATAAAAGGAATTTTATGCATAGAACAGCAGTTTTAGGAACTTAAAATTTAGAACAATGACTAGTATTAAAAAAAATTATCATATGGAACAATCATGTGGAAATTTTAATTTGTACAAAATAGTTTTTCCCATATTCTTTATCTTAAGTCAGATTACTATGTTTTTTTTTCTAAACATACTGTTTATTAGCATGAACCACAGTTTGGACAGTAACTTTGTTAAATTTCATTCTATCTTATATAATAAAAAATTTGAACATATCATGCATTTATAGTGCTTCAATTTTTTGAAATTATATTGATTTTTTAAAAATAAGAACGTATAGTCTCATCTATGCAGTTATTGAACTTGTAAAAAATCAAATATTTATTTGCATGGAGACATATCAAATCATTTTAAGGCTCGTATGTTTATGAAGGACATATCCAAAATATCATGGATTTTATTAAAAATCTCTAGCAATGTAGATTCAGAAAAACAATTCCATTTCTAACAATATTCAAATAGTAAATTTATTTGATCATTCATCTTTTTTTCTCTATACAAGAAATGCATTTAACGTTTTATTAAAATCTTTAAAGAAATATTGAAAATTTAAATTTTTCCATTATTTAATAAATTTAAAATTAATATATACGGTATAGTAACAAAGGAGAGCTTATAACAGCATTTTAATTTAAAAATAATTTAACTTTACAAACTATTAAAAAACATTTGGTTTATTTAAGTGCGGAAGATAATCTTTTGAAATAAGCAATTTTAGAGAATATAATTGAAAATTCAGTGAATATTTTTTGAAGTTGAAATAATGTAATTTAACTAATTTGAAAAATTGTACATTAATTTTTTTTTATGATTGAAATAAGATAAAAAGTAACACAAATTGTTAATATTTTTCTGTTTACTGATAAATCACATTAATCCGTATGTGTTTTCTATTTTTCCATTAAGTACGCAGGTTTTCTTGTTGATTTAATTTGTTTTATTAAAAACAAAATGTATGCATATACAGAATACAATTTCAAGAGCTAATATTTGATTTCGGAAGCTATATTTTTCTTTCCTTATATGATGTTTTCTGGGTATATTAATGAAAATTTAATCGAATTTTAGGTTGATATTCTAAGTATCCCTACATTTCTTCATTTTTTTCCATGACTTTTTCCATATTGTTGTATTAGAAGTTAATCTCTTTAGTAACTATTTTTATACATAAGTACCTATTTTAAAATATCATTAGATTTCTAACGGCAAATTAAATTATATATTAACAGCAACTTTAAATTAAGAATATTAAACTCTGATTATCCTAGTTTGTTAGAAAATATTCAGTGACAATTTTTTTTAAAGATAGAATTTAACATATGCAAAAGTAGGGCCTTAGACTTTGGGCTGTAAATTAGAATCAAATAAATCACAAATAAATACATTGTTTGAAGATAAAACAGCATTTTAAATATAGCATAGGATCTACTTAAAGTTTTCCTGCTGAAAATGTATTTTTACGGGACGCGGTATGATTATTAAATAAAACTTATTGGAAATAAATCTCCCCATTCACAAAGATTGTAATATATTTAATATGCAAAAATAATTTGGCCTTGGATTCTTGATAGTGTATTGTTTGAATATACTACAAAGATACCCCATTGAATTGAGGTTAAAAAAGTATGAAGGATATTCCATACGAAATATCTTTTAACTTCAATCATATTATTAGAACTGCATAACGTATTTTATAGTCTTCACATAAAAAAGAATAAGAATTTACTGATATATAAGGAAGATGAAGTGTCAAAACAGCATATATGAAAGATAAAGTTTTCATAGAATTAAATTAATATTCCAATCGATATACATATGCACATGCCTTACTATGTTGATTCTTATCTACATCAGAAGCACGATTCACATATGATGGGGACTTAGTCGAATGGATGTACTGTGCTACAATGTGATTTTTTTTTAAATGCCAAAACATATGTAGTTACGCATTCTAAACTGAATTAGGAACTGTCAGTTCAAATATCAATATTTACAGCTCTGCTTTTTTGTCCCTACATCGTTGTTGCCTCAGAATGCAGTGAATTATATTTTATAAGCATATTGTCCAAAATGGTAAAGACTTTTCTGGATAGTCACCAAATGAAGCTACCTGAGAAATGGTGTTAATTGTTTTGGTCCTGAAAACTTCAGAAATTGATGAATGACTTTATTTTAAATAACTGTAAATATTCTTCGTTCTATGAATATATATTTAAGAGTCATGTGATTTTATTCCTTATTGATCCAGTAATATTTTAAGCACGTGCGAGAATTCATATTTACTTTAACTATATTGGTTGAACACCCATTATGCAGATTTAATATATAT
>JAPDSC010103012.1:134231-145200 GCA_026290005.1 Latrodectus geometricus
AGTGTAATGAAATCTAGCACAAAGAATTATATTTACAAAATGCAAATATACATTTTTGCAAAATAATTGTGATAAATATATTTGAATATAAATAGTTAATATAAGATCTAATTTTTATTACTTTTTCTTTAGTAAAGATGATTTGTTTTAGGGAAATATATAAGTTAAAGTTCCTGCGTAATAGAAAAATGTTCACTAAAAGAAAGTAAAATTTCAAATTATTAATTTAAAAAAAAAAAAAAAAAAAAAAAAAAAAAAAACTCGTATCAAAAATTAAAATTTGGATTTAATGAAATGATAAATTTATCTAAACTTGCAGATTTGCTTATAAATAAGAACCTGCAATTTTTTATGTACGTACCTTGAAAAGAATCCTAGTGAACATGTAAATTCAGAATGCTTCATTTATTGAAGCAAAACTTGATGAGATTAGCTTAAATTGGAAATGTTCTAATTAAATTGCTGAAAAAAGATGCTAATAGTAAGAGTCAATAAACTTATTTTTTGCTTTGACTTTACTTCTAGGAAATTAAGAATTACCTGCTTCACATGTTATTTTAATTCAGAGTGTGATTTTGAATGAAATTTTTCATGTTTTACAGAAATAATAAATTGTAATGTATTACCATTTTTATGATGATATTATTAAAATCTTAAACATCATAATTTCTATCATAATTTTGTTAAAATTATAAACGTTGAATTTTACTAAATATTGTTCATAGTATAATTAAATAAACTTTATTGTGTTAAAGGACAAAGTAAAATTATATTAGATATAGAAATCAAATAATAATAAGAAAATGTTTGTTAAATAATTATAAGAAATTTTAGTAAAAGTGTATTCATTTTTTATGATATATCACTCTTCTACATTTAATTAAGAATCAATACAAGAGCATATTTATATGGATCTCTATATTAGTGAATTATTATTTTTCTCAATTTGAACATTGAACATATTTCGTTAAGAAATATTAATTAGCAAATAGATTATGTTTAAATAAATAGAAGACTTTTAGAAAATCAAACTTAGAACTAAAAATTATGTATGTATATATATATATATATATATATATATATATATATATATATATATATATATATAAGCTTGTTTCATTAATATCTGATTTAGCGATTGATTAATAACAACATAATCAAAATTTATCATATTATTTAGCAAGTTTTTTGTTCTCATTATCAATTTAACTAGTTTATAAACAGATAAAATGATAAGAAATAAATTCTTTTTTTAAAAGAATTTCTTTGAGAAATGATAAAAAAACTTTAAATTCAAATATTCTCAAATAGTATACGAATGCCTTATCTTACTTGTCATATCTTACGTGAATTGCATATAAAAGGACAATAAGGAATTTGTTTTAAATTTTTTTGTTAGATATAGTAGAGATAGTTATAAATTTCTTTTATAACCTTTCTTATATTATCACCTTGCATGGAACATATTTTTTTTCCTTTAAATTAAGAATTTCAAAACGTTTTATTACTGACATTTATGATTGAAATAAACTACTTAATCAGTTTGATATGAGAAATCTTTTCAAATATAGATTTTTGTAGATAACTAAACAAATACATTAAATAAGTGTATACTTAGCTTAAATTTATTCATTTATTTTGTTTATAGCAATAACATCTCTTTACGTTGAAGTCCATTTAATTGTAAGCTTTAAGTAACATAAAGAATAATCACTTTTGTTATCAATTTACTTCTTTTCGTATTTTTGCCAAATGTTTTTCAAATCCAAATGTTTTTCGCCCTATCTCTGATTTTAACAGTTTGAGCTAAACTGTACAAGATCCTTACAACTCATAAAATTTTTTATGATGATAGGTTTTTTCTAATCTAGCTCTTTTAAGCTTTGATTTTCTTGGTAAAAATTTAGATTGCAATGAAATACTTTGTCATATTATAAAAAAGAGAAAAAGAAAAAAAAATCATGTATTACACATATTCTAGTCTTACTCACACATTGTTTTTATCAATGAACAAGTGATTAATTTTCATCGTGTTCTTCATAGTTTTCAAATTACTTTTCACTTCGATTTTCATAAATTCAATATTATTTTTTATTTCAAAATAATCCTTGAGAGACGGGTAAATCAATTCTAAATTATTTAATGTGATTCGGTTCTAAGAAAAAAATCCTTGTTGAGTAACATAATAAATAGTAACAAACTTAGTTAGTAAAAAGTTAGCTATTTCTATATTTTTAAATGAAAAATGTTTGGGCTTAAATGTCAACATAAATTCATAGATAAATTTTGTTAGGATTAAGAATAAAATTAAATATCTTATCAAATAAATCATATCAATGTACAGAAATGTTGTTTCATTAAATATGTTTTAAATAAATAGCTATAGTTAGAAGACATACATAAACGGATAATGAAAAAAATGCGAGCCAAATTTAATTTATTATGATTACTTAATGAAATACTATAGAATATTCTAGAATGCGGTTCATAACATTTCAAACGAAAAGCATATAATTTTTTTTTATTGTCGTATACTTACTGTTAATATAACAGCAAATTTCTCTAGTTTTTCAAATGCAGTCATGTTCTTAAGCTACCTTCTCATTTGATAAAAATTGCATTTTTAATGGTACTTTCAAAATCATTAATATTGAAAATGAATATTAATTGCGTTATTTATCTGCATTTTATCAAGTAAATGATAACAAAATATATTGAAGCAGCATTTTTTGTAAAAGTTTATCTGGTGGTTAAAAAATATAATTTACTTATAGAAAAGTTTTTGCTAATGTATCTTGTATGTGAAAAAAAACCTTTTTATGAGGGAGTATACCAAAAAGCGAAAAAATATAATTAATGTTTTACTAGTTTTTTTTTCTTTTCTCATAAGAAAATTTATATTTTTTCCATCATTCTCGAGAGCTACCGATTTAACTTAGAAATACTTAAAGCAATTTTCATTTAATTGAATAAAACGGAATTTATGCAGGAATATTTTACATGCATGATAAATTACCTGTATTAATATGCTTCTTAGTTTCTATTTTCGAAGATTTCGGATACAGATAAATTTTCTGTTAATATTTAATTGAAAATTATCTTTCCACTTGTGTTATATTCCGTAGTCAAATATAAAATTATATCAAATTATATTACAAATAAATTAACAAATCATTATATTCTTATGTGTTCCCTATTTCTCAGTTAATAATAAAAAAATACTAAATTGAACGAAACAATAATCAATTTCATTGGTAATATTTAACTTCATGTTCTCCAGGACTCTCATTTAAATCAATCTGTAACTTTTATCAGTATTCCCAAATGTAACTTTAAGTAAATATTTTGTAGCATATTTGTTTACGTATTTTCAAATATTTAACAGTTGTGCAAACTTTAACAATGTGTTATGCGTCTCACATTGTTGGGTAAACTGAATTGATTATGTATTAAAATATTAATATAAAATAAATAATAATACATTCATATCAAATATAAAATTTATCGTTGTATTTATTTTATTGAAATATGAAGTACAAGATCTTAAATGTATTTATATTTCCACATTTTAAAAATATTTTTTTAAATTACTATTATAATATATTATCAAATATTAACTCAAAAACTTTGTAGAAGGTATGTAATATAATTTTCTTTAATTCACTCTTTAAATTTATGTAAATATATGAAATTCAAATGTAATGTAGCTTTTGAGAAATGAATATCACCATATTTTTTAAATGTATAATATTACCCCATTTCATTACCACATTTCTTCAAATAAATGTTTTTGTTTTTGATATTTCCTCATAAGTAATTTGAATATTTTAAGAAAATACTTCCATGAAATTAAAATTTTAAAAAAGTTACATTTTTTAAGATATTTCTTAAAATAATGATTTAAAATTGTATTTCTATAGCTTTATATATCATATTCCTTATATGTCATAGGTCATTTTTTAAAAAAAGGTATTATTAAAAAATTATTAAACTTGTGACGAAATTGTAAAGGAATAAATTTCATAACATTTATATAACAATATTAATGACCGGATAAATGTGGCATTGTTTTAAATATATTTTTTAAAAAAATTTACATTCTAATTTTAACATTAAAAATTCTAATTTTATGGGAAAAACGATATTGCTTAGTGAAATTAGTTTTGAATTTATTCAGAATTGCTTATTAAGTTATTAAATTAAGGAAATAAATTTGAAATAAATTTTCTCAATTTTTTCTCATTTTAATGTTTCCATTTTCTTAGTGAATAATTTGTGATTGAGATTGAT
The DNA here is from genome assembly GCA_026290005.1 of Latrodectus geometricus. Lineage (NCBI taxonomy): Eukaryota > Metazoa > Arthropoda > Arachnida > Araneae > Theridiidae > Latrodectus > Latrodectus geometricus. Next base: position 138,522 of record JAPDSC010103012.1, read on the forward strand.
ATGCTAATATCGCAGTCTAAAATGTGTCATTCAATTTTCAGGTAATTTAATGGTTAAAATACTGTCAATAAATGTTTCTAAATCCGCTATTTTCTTAACCGAATTACACAACCTTAAAACTTACTTGAATTTCATCACACGTTACGCACATCAATTTATTTGAGCTTCTTTGAAAACAGATTATTGATAGCAAAATGCTACTCATATTCAAAATTTCTTCACAGAATTTTAATAAACAATAAAAAATAGCATTTTCTATTTTTTCATAATTGAAAATAAGTATAGTAATAATTTCTAAAGATCTTGTAAACATTTTGGAATTTAATAAAGAACATAATAAATTCCAAATTGAAATAAATATATTGAATGAGTGTAAGGCACTGATTTATATTCTTTGTATACTAATGTGCATATTTACAACAAAATATTGTACCCTATTTATGATCACTATTGTATGAATTATTATTTTCTCTCAAATGCTTGCGAGAGCTGAAACACATTGAAATAACTCCATGAATGAAGGCTTCTTTTTGAAATATTCAGAGTAATAATTTAAATAAAATTAACAAATTTACGAAACACTGGAAATAAACAATGCAAAAATTAAATGTATTCCACTCACTGTATGAAAACAGATACAAAATATGCAAACATTTATTTAGTATCATCCTATCTTTGATTGTTTCCTTATGAAATAAATATTCATTCAGACAACCGTTCTCTAACAGAACGCATATTTCAAGTATATTTCATACACACCAGACAAAAGCATATTGTTGTCTGATGAGTGGTTAATAAAATAAGAATCTACTTTTTGTGTGTAACTAATATTTTGAAATAATAATATGTATCCTGAAAGAATATCCTCCAAAAGGAAGGGAAACACATGCGTTTAAAAATATTGGTTGTAATCTTATTCTAATGACAGTTCTTTCTCTGTTAAAAGAGTTTTACTCTATCTCAAATAAACTTTGTAATAAGTTTAAATTAGTCATTTCAGTATTGGGTGTTCAGTAAATATTTTATTTATAATATGCTTTACTAATTTTAAATTTATTTTTATAGTTCCTTACAGCAACTAAAAGTAAATAATTCCCTGTTTGGAAATATAATAAGAAAGACATTTTTACTCAATTTATGTTGGTTTTACTTCATCACAAACATATTTGTATTAAGGAATTTTTTTATAATTGTCACATAAAAAGATATAAGAAATTTGTAATCACTTGAAAAGAAGCATTGCATCAGAGTTTTGTAATCTTTTGAAACATTTCAATCCTTTAAACATATGCTAAAAACTGAACTAATAAATTGAATCCGTATTGAAAGTAAACCTATTTAAAAATACTTTCCTAGATTTTTTATTATAATCCCAATTCATTATATTCAAAGTAATTCAAGCTTTTTTTCATCCTCATTAATTTATAGAAAAATGTGACTTTCAACCATTTTGTAAAAAAAAAAAAAAAATATTCGCTGAAATTTATCTGTTTATAAAAATTCAGGATATTTAAATATTCATAATTTATATTTTTATATGAGCTCTATTTATATTTGACCTATATATACACAGTTATAAAATTGAATAAAATATTCAATATATGAATCATCTTTACAGGAGAATAATATTTACAGTTTCAATTATTACTATATTCATATTAAAGCAAATTATGATTTTTTACAATTGACTACAAGGTCTTAAAATTCAGATTTTAAGATATCCTTGAATGCAAAATAAAATGCATAAAAATATGCATTTAAAAATTTATAAATACATAACAGTACCACTAATGCATGAACCATTTTTAATTTTTTTTTCATAATGGCAAGCACTAGATGATTAACCCTTCGCCACAAGGCCAGAAAATACTACTCATTTAGCTCTACCCCGTGAGCACCTGCAAACCGGAAGTCACGGCAGCGAGTAGCAGTACACACGTCACACCACCACAAACCCGTTTGTAGAGTGGGCCACATTCATCCATTATTTCAGAAGAAAAGACAAAGAAATACAGAGACAGAGAGAGAAAGGAAACGTCCATGCCCAAACTGGGAATTGAACTGGGACCAACAGCCCAGGAGTCATGAAAGCTAACTACGCTGCCATTCAATTTTTATAATCATCAAACTTTTTCGAAATTAATCATTGATTATTTTTAAATGTAATACTATTGAAATAAATAAAAGATAGTCCACACTCGATTAGTGTAATTAATATTTTAGTAAAATCGAATTTTAATCCTCATACTAGAGTTATAATACAATGTCATATTTTTAAAAAAGCTATCTTCCTGTTGTAATGAAAAATATGACTGCAGTTTTCAAGGTCATCATAAATTTTCTACAATAACATTTTCCATGATAATTATTAACTAAAAATTGAGGCAAAAATCGTTGATCAAATAATAAAAAAAAACATTTCATTCATTATGTTTAAAATCTTATAAATTGAATTTGGAGTAAAGAATGGAAAATAAGATAAAGAGTGCTTATTTCATCCAACTTTAACTGGATATGCTGAATTATAAAATCATAAAAAATAAGATCTTTAAATGCATATATGTGATTTACATTATACATATATGAAACTCTTTGTTTTTTTCCATACATTATATACATGTAAAAACGCATCTCTAAATATTTATTAAAATATGATGCTTAATATTTTAATATTGTTATATATTTAAAATTTAAAGATCGTCATGTATAGTAACATTGTTACATTTTATAATTTTATATTTTTTTTTTTTTTTTTTTTTTTTTTTTTTTTTTTTATGTTATATAAGACATTACTTTTTTTTCTGCATGTAGCCATTAGAAGTACGCGAAAGGCGTAAAATACTTTTTTTCTTTCTTAAACTAAAATCTTGCCTAGAGATGGAAAAAAAATCACTAAAAACAAAAAATTTAAGAGATAATTATTTGAAAGCTGCCGAGTGTTTTCAAGTGATAACAGTATAAATTTTTATTTCAACTATGAAGAAAAATAAAGAATAATTCGAATCCTTTTGTAATCAGTTTATAATATAGTCTCTTTAGCAATATAATAAAATGGTGAAGGATATAAAAATTTTAAAATATAAACAAAAATATTGAGCTTAAGATATAAATAATTTCTTTTGTTGCTTAAAAAAATTAAATCATTTCATTTCAAGACTTGGAAGAAGAATATTTCACTTGAAACAAGCGACTTGTGTGATAATCCTTTGAAGTTTACCATTCATTCTCAACTGATTAAGGTTCAAATGATTTCAAATTTCAATGAAGTTAGAAAATACTGGGAATTTTGTTTCAATCAATTTCAGAATATATTCTCTTTCGCCATTCAGTAAAATGATAAAAGAGCTTTAAATCTTTAGAATGTAAACAAAAGGGACTAGCAAAGTGATATTCTGACCAGGATAATAATTTGCAAGCGCCAAATTCCTCTGGGAAAGCCATAAAATTGAACTTAAAGCATTCCAGTGGAAAATAAACAGTTATTGAAACAAATTTGGTATATACATCAACGCAAATGTAATAAACAGAAATTAAAAAATGGAGTTTGCTGAATGTTTTCATTTAGAAAGTAATCTTTATTATATCAACTTTTCAGATAATCCCAAATGTGAAAATAATGTTTTATAAAATATATCTCTCATGGTTTATTGAGATACTTGTTTTTGTATTGAGAAAGTTTATTTTGAAAAATCCCCAATCAACTAAGCAACTAATAAACATTTCTAATCATATTTGCAGCTTCTCTTTTGACTAAATTATTATTAACTACTATTATTACCCAAGGAATAACAAACAAGTCAAAAATTAAAAATAAAAATAAATAAGTATACAAGAAATATTTTCTTAAGTAAACCACAGTGTTAATTACATGGAAGCCTGTCTTTTTCACTAAATGAATAGAATTTTTTTGAAATGAAAAATAAATAACTATGTTTGAAATATTAGTTTGGGGAAAAGTTATCCATTATTTTTTCGGTAGACGTCTGTAGTGATCTCTATCTCGTGAGGTATCTATCAAACAATTTCAAATTTATGCTTATTATAAAGGTGACATTTGACAATAAAATATTCTCTTGCGGTGTTTTGTTTGATTAATTCAGTTATAAGTACAAGGTTTTAAAAATAGAAGACAACAAACTGAAAATTCGATACATTTTAGTTTTTCTTTTATAATGGTGAAAATGCTAACCAGGTGGCTAAAATTGTGAAAGGTGTTTATCGTCCTATATATGACTGTAACAACCAGTTACGCACAATTTTGGTTTCGCCGATTCCATTTGGGTATTTGGATGCTAAAGATGCACCTCACATGGATACAACATCGTCGAGAATGTCTATAAAATATCAAAAATTATCAAACTTGACAGCATGTCAGCAGTCGTAGCTTCGCACAAGACCTTAAAATCTACATAAAAACTGTTATAAACCTTTTTACAAAGCGAATCTGAAAGAAGTTACAAAAAGTTCACGTAAAAATAACGAATTTCTTTTTCCCCAACATAATATGAATAATTTACTAAAAGGTATAAATAAATCATGCAAAAACAAACAATTTTATTATATTGAGAAGATAATTAATAATAAAATATTATTTTAAAATCAGTGGTGAATGGTAAAATTAATAATGTGGGAAAAAGGTATTATTTAATATAAGAATTCAAAGCTGAAAACCATGAGCCATAGAAACGCGTCAAATTTGAGAAGTAAAAATGAATCGCTAAGAAACAGGCACTTTTCTTTCAAAATAAATAAATAGACAAGTAGACACCATGTTCTGGAAGTAGCATTTCAACAGAATGCGAGAGAGCGGCCTGCATATTGAAAGGAAAAGCTCTTATCTGTGAATACGTACCGAAAGAAATACAACGCAAAAAAATAGAATGCTACAAAAGCATTTATTATTTTAAGTCATTTATTTTAGGTAAATATTATTGTTTAACCTTTTGTGAGAGGATTTATTCCTTCCACACATTTCATCAACAATAGAAAATTTCTGTTTCAAAGATAAAGAAAACTTTAGCATGAAATGTTCAGCTTTATAAGGTTTTTTCGATATGCTTTACCTCAAATTAGAAAATAAATACAGTATCTTTAAATCTTTACAAAAATATAAAACTGAATAAACGGATTCTATAGAACCTATTTTCTTGTATAAATTCTTTAATCAATGTATTTTAAATATTCCTTACTTAATTGAACATGTACGTGTAATTATAAATTAAATTTAAATCTAAAATAAGATTATTTTTTCTCAAAATATAAAGTATATTTCTTGAAATTATCATTTCATAAAAAAATTACTAGTTTTGTGTTAATGAGGTTCTTAAATTTTTCTTAATAATTCGAAAAATTATTTAAAATCATTGTTCTTTTAGCATTCGATACTTAATTTAAATGCCACACTCTTTTTTAAATGAATTTTCATACACTATATACAGATAAAATGTAGAAACTTGAAACACCGAAAGGTATCAAGTTTATTCAGAATCAGATTAATTCTTTCAAATTCAAATCATTTAGGTTTTAAATAACCTTAAAGTAGATATTTTATGCCATCCATCATGTCTAGTGGCCAGAGTACCTGACTACTGATAATGAGGTCCTGGGTTCGATTCACTGTTCGGGCATGGATGTACTATGTCTCTCTTTTAGTTTTGTATTTTCCTTGTACGAATGGAGTATGAATGGTTATCTAGCCTATAAATCGGTACCTATCATTTGTGCACTTAGGAAGTAGGACTCTACCACAAATTATGGTTCAGTTGGAATATAGAGTAGTGAACCCCTTACTGCTAGCCAGACTGGCGCTCGAAAAAAAAAAGACATCTAATTATGACTGGAATGTACATTCAATAAACCTTCGTTTCATAGCAACTCCCTAGCAGAAGACATTTCTATAAATAAAGATATATGAAGAAACATTGTGTTAAATTAAATTTAATTTTTATGATCAAAATGTTAAATTAATGAAATTCAGTTTATTTTGTCAGATTAAGCACTATATTTAAGAAAGAAGTATTGTAGTTACAAAAGTCTATGTAAAACAAGACAATTTGATTTATTTTAAGTCAATTGTTACAAAAAGCTAATGGTTCATCTAACATGTTCCTTTTCTTAAAATTATTACAATTTTAAACATTTATACAATGTAATAAATTTAATCAATGCTTGGTGAATCTGCTTTAAACAGTGTTTGAGAACCAATTCGAAAGTTCTTATCCGCAGGCATTTTCAAATTTATTATTCATATTGGGGTCATTCTTTAAATAGGGTTAAAATATTGGATTCATTGTTATCACAAAATATAATGAGATATGGATAAACATCATTTTCTATATAAGTTCTTTCATACTTCAATATTTTCTCTTTTATACATTTTAAAATTTGTCCCTTAAATTTTGTAGCTTCAAATTTAGTTTGAGATATTTTAATAAGTTGTAAATAGCTTGCGGCTGATATAAATATTTGTCCACATTAATTAAGTTTATCAAAAGTAGTTCAAAATGTTTGAAATATTTTTTAAATTTAAGTTCTAATATGTTTTCGTCCATTCAAGTTTTTCATTTTTTATTTTATTTTTATTTTTATTAATAGTATCTTAAATAATTATTATAATAAAAATTGTATATATATATATATATATATATATATATATATATATATATATATATATATATAT
>JAPDSC010103012.1:162854-177758 GCA_026290005.1 Latrodectus geometricus
ATATATATATATATATATATATATATATATATATATATATATATATATATATTCGATGGAGAATACTATTTAATCAATTTTTTTAATTAATTGTTTTCACAATTCAAAATACATTACTTTGGCAAAAATAATGAACTGAAATGATTAATTAATGAATAGCATTAATATTGTTAAATTAATTTAAAATCTTCAAAAGTTAAGAAAATACATTTAATAGTATAGTGACCACATTTGAATAAAATAGTCTTCACATATTCTAGCCATTGAAAGTGGAAATTTTCAATTCAACTGCACATAAAATTCTGACTAAAATAAGGTTTTTTCACTTCGTTAATATCTCAAGAAAAGTGTCAAACTGCCAAAGCCATTCTGCTAATGCTTTCAAAGCACCAACACATGAATGTTCTAAGTAGATTAGTGCCATGATCATTGGTACTGAAGAGATAAAATCTAACGACAGTTTTCTTGTCATCGAATAGAAGATACGTCACAAAATTTGTTTAGTCTCAAATATCAGACATGTATTGTTAGTCTCTTCGATTTATCTTACTAAGACAAAAGGAAATACGAATCCTAATGCAATTTGAAATAAAAAAGAAAAATATATGGTTAAAGATTACTATTCAAAAGTTTCTTACCTTTCATTTATTAATTAATTTGAGAAAACAAAATACAAGTCGATGTACTAATATGATAAAATTTACTGCAATTATATTTAAGAAATTAAGTGTTTCTTACAAGATTGCACTTATTTATTTACTAAAAAAATGTTTCTTTCTTTCTTACGTCATATAATATACTTTATATCTTTTACTAAACTATATATTCGGATTCCTGATTCTAGTAAACTTCGGATTCCTTTTCCTATTATATTTAATTAATCTTTCTTTGTCATTTCCTCATATTAGGAGTTATTGTTTGACAGATTTAGAAATCATTACATGAACGCAAAGATTTAATGAGGGTTCTAAGATAAATGAATTGCAGTCACATAGACAAGTTTGGAAAGGAAATAATCATTGATAAAATTAAATTACATTAAATATACTTTTGATCAAAACGTAATAAATTTTAGACAAAAAAACTTACATAATGGAATCTTTTAATTAATAAATGTGCTGAATCATTTTATTTCTGGTTCAAAATCTATTCCTGACATTGATGTGCTTATAGAAACAAACGGTGTAGTACGTATGATTTTAAATAGTTGTAATAATTGCTACCAACCAGAACGTTGACAGTTATGAAAATACAATCTGCCTTTACGCTTGTTACAAATACCTTTTCGACATATACTCGTTCCTGCACCTTCTCAACAAATACTCGTTCCTGAAGAGTCATACATTAACTTCAGGGAATACCTAATAGTATATTTCAGCCACTTCGCTGTGAACTTTAAAACTCTGACACTGATAAATGATGCAAAAGTTTAAATTGATTAAGGCACATTTTAAGTTTATTTGTCTCTTATTCACTAATAATGTCAGGAGAGATCTATAGTTTGTGAATACTTTTAGGAACGTAACCATATAGATTATTCCAAATATATTCTTCTTAATGGGAACACACATGGGAACAGAATATATAATTAAAACTTGATTTTATCATTACTATTTAATTTGTACTTATTTACATGACATAATTTTATGAATACCTCTCGAAATACATAAACTATAACACATTCAAAATAAAATGATAAATAAATAAATATGTGTATTAAAGCATCCTCCTTACATACTTTGTTAACGCTATACATTACATTTAATAAAGATTTGCATCTTTTGTTATCAGTTTGTTATTTTTACTTAAAATAATTTAAACTAGGCAATACAACAAGTAATCTTATGCAAAATGTTGTGATTAAAAATATCACTTAAATTTTAAAATATTTAAAAAATGTTGCATAAATATTCTGAAAATTAATTTTTCCTTCATTGTTGAATATGGGATGATTTTGTCAGTATTATTTGAAATCAGAGGAATAAAAAAATTGTTTAGCATAAAAAATGTTGAAAATCAACTTAACTTTAATGTTTGCGAATCATCAAAAATATAAAAAGTAGATTTGAAATTATTATAGACAAAGATTTCGTTTTTTATACTTTTCATACTAGGAATTTGTGTTTTTGTCAGTTAAAGCATAATTTTAATTTTTAATTTGTAAAATAAATTTTGCAGTTTTTTTAAATACAAGAACTCAGAACACACTTAATCACTTTTGTTTTTCTTATTTTAAAATAATTTTTATACACAGTTACAAATAGAATATGTACACAGAAAATAATTTGACCATGGACAAAATGATTAGCATATAATATATCCTTTCACATAGATTAATGAATTCAATTGAAGAGCAAAAATATTTTTTTATTTAATAACAGTAATAAAGAGTAAACAGATATTTGTAGAATATAGAGGTACAATTGCAATTATACAAGCTTAGATCTATAATATGCATTGAAATTTCTTTAATCTTAGTGTTGAAATTTATACAATAAATCATAAAATGGCCGATTATTTGAATAATGTTCTGGAACAAATAGAGTTATTTGTAAGAATATGCTGTAGAAATGCATTACACAAGTGTGGAGAGCATGCATAACACGTTCAGGGCTTAAGACATTGCAAAGATAATTATATAAATGTTTTGAACCTGTTTTGTGAGAATATGCTATGGAAATGAGCTTTCATTACACGTCAGAGCTTAAGGCATTGCAAAGATTACTGCAAGGAAAAAATACACTACTGGCCATTAACATTGCTACACCAAGAAGGCGACATGCTATAGACGTGAAATTTAAACGAAAGGAAGAAGATGCTGTGATATACAAATGATTAGCTTTTCAGCGCATTCAGACAAAGCAGGCGCCAGTAGCGACACCTACATTGTGTTTAAATAAGGAAATTGTTCAGCCGGTTCCTCATACACAAATTGCATTTGAACGTTGTTGCCTGGTGAAAAGTTTTTGTGATGCCTCGTATAAGAAGGAGAAATGCGTATAAGCACGTTTCTGACTTTGATAAAGGTCGAATTGTAGCGTACCGGGATTGCGGTTTATCTTATCGCAGTATTGCTGCTCGCGTCGGTCGAGATCCAATGACTGTTAGCAGAATATGGAATCGATGGGTTCAGGACGCCATGCGGGATCTCAACGGCCACCTATCACTAGCAGCCGAGAAGACAGGCATATTATCCGCATGGCCGTAATGGATCGTGCAACCACGTCACGAGCCATGAGTCAACAAACGGAGTTGTTTGGAAGACAACAAGTGTATGCACGAACAGTTCGACGAGGTTTGCAGCAGCATGGACTCTCAGCTCGGAGACCATGGCTGTGGCTTCCCTTGACGCTGCGTCACAGACAAGAGCGCCTTCAATGGTGTGATCAACGACGAACCTGGGCAAACGAATGGCGAGACGTCATCTTTTCAGATGAATCCAGGTTCTGTGTACAGCATCATGATGGTCGCATCCGTGTTTGACGGCATCGTGGTGAACGCACTCTGGCAGCGTGCATTCGTCATCGTCATACTGGCCCATCACCTGGCGTGATAGTATAAGGTGCAATTGGATACACGTCTCGGTCACCTCTTGTTTGCATTGACGGTGCTTTGAACAGTGCACGTTACTTTTCTGTTGTGTTACGACCCGTAGCTCTACCCTTTATTCGAGCCCTGCGAAACCCTACGTTTCAGCAGGATAATGCCCAACCGCATGTTGCCGGTATTGTATGGACCTTCCTTGATACGGAACATGTTCGGCTGTTTCCCTGGCCAGCACGTTCTCCAGATCTTTCACCAATAGAAAACGTCTGGTCAATGGTTGCCGAGCGACTGGCTCGTCACCAAACGCAAGTCACTACGGTTGATGAACTGTTGCATCATGTTGAAGTTGCATGGGCATTTGTACCTGTACATGCAATCCAATCTCTGTTTGACTTAATGCCCAGGCGTATAACTGCTGTTATTACTGCCAGAGGTGGTTGTTCTGGGTACTGATTTCTCAGGATCTATCCAGCCAAATTTTTTGAAAATTTAATCACTTGTTATTTCTAGTATAATATATTTGTCCAATAAATATCATTTTGTTATCTGCATTTCTTCCTGGTGTAGCAATTTTAATGGCCAGTAGTGTATATAGAATAAAGCTGAATATTTGACTTGATTAAATACTTGTTCACTAAGTTAAAAACATTGTCACTGTTATTAGCTGTATTATCACATCGGAATACTTAATAAAAGTCAAAATACAATAAAGCACGGTTATCAGTGATTGTCTGTTTAAATAGATTAATACACAGATAAAAATAATCATAAATGATAACTTGTATTGTTAACCACTCTTCTACCATGATCATTTGGCATAATTATTTTTTCATTTTTTTTCACATTCTCTTCACAGTCTATTTAAATAACTATGAATACTTAAAGATCAAAAAGCTAGTAAAATGAATTAATTTATACGAGGCATCACATATGGGAATTCAAACCAATGGTTAATTTTAACACTCCGTCGGGCGCGCCTGGAATTTCCCTCCGTCGGGTGCGTTGCATCTGAGAGATGCATATAGTATTTTAGCAATACAAAAATGTTTTACATGATTTTAACAGTTTTCCTTCTTTTTCTTTTTAGTTCCAGAATCTTTCTGAAACTTTTTTTTTAAAAATGAAATGCAAATTACAGAGTTTAGGGAATACAAAATAATACAATTACAAAACAAAAAACATACAAATACAGAAAATAACAACAGAAAATTTTGTAAAAAAATTAAATATACATTTATTTACTCATCAGAATCAGAATCTAATTGAGGCTGCTCTTCAGAGCATTTTTTACGCATCATAACGGCATGTTCCAAACAAAAATATTCGTTACATTTTGTGCAAGAATATTGTGTCATTCTGCTTTTCTTGATTCCGTAACATGTAGAACACCGCTTTCTCTTATTTGGAACGTCAGAAGATTTTACTGCATTTCTATGTTCTGGAGACGATTTGTAATTTTCCAGCTTCCTCTGTAAATCTCTTGATAAATTAGTTTTTGTGAGGCGTCTAGTCACTTCTTCATTTGTTAGCTGTTTCACTAATCCCCTTAAATACTCTCTTCTGTTTTTTACTAAATTTTGATTGCCTGAAAAAAAACCACTAGTCCATTTATTGCTGAAATATTCAGCATAGAATAAAATATGACCATAGGCCATCTTCTGGTGTTACGGGCACAATTATATGCCCCACACATTTTATCAAGAGCATCCACTCCAAACTTCGTGTCATTATAAAAAGTAATTATTTCGGGTTTTCTTTCGTCTCCCGTTTCACAATCAATGGAGTCATCCGTATGCATACTCGATGCAAGTAGAACATTTTTCTTATTCTTTGAGATGTATGACACCAAAGTGCAAGTTTCAGAAAAGCCAAAGAGACTTGAATGAACTTCTCGCCCTTTTGTTTTTACAAAGTTAGGAGGTATTTCTTTCTTATTTTTTCTTAGAGTACCTACGTATGAAAGTTTCTTCTCTTTCAATTTTTTTATTAGGTCAATCGATGTGAACCAATTATCAGCTGTAATGTTTCTCCCGCTGTTGAAAATTGGTCTTACTATCCTAAGAACGACATCTGAAGCTGCATTGCTTACATTATATGGACCTTCTGGTTGTTTTCCGGCATATATTTCCAAATTTGACGTATATAACACTTTTGCTTCAACCATGGCAAATATTTTTATTCCATATTTACAGGGCTTTGTCGGTATATACTGACGGAAAGGGCACTTTCCTCTAAAGCCTTCTAACTTTTCGTCAATAGTTACGTTTTGCCCCATGCAATAATTCCTTTTGCAGTTTTCGATAAATATTTCAAAAATCTCCCTTACTGGAGCTAGTTTGTCTAATTTCTTCCTCTCATCTCTTGTTTCTTTGTCATCAATTCTGCAGCATCGAAGCAAAAATTTGAAGCGCTTTATGGACATTACTGTCCTAAACATTTCTACTCCCATTCCTTCTGTGGACCACAATTCTTCTAAAATTTGTCTATTACTTCGTAATAGACCTGCTAAATATAGCAGACCAATGAAAGCTTTAATTTCAATTCTATCTAGGTCTCGCGCGTCTCTTTCTCGACTAAAGTTACCTCTAACTGAATAAATAAACTTTTTCGTATTAATGACAATTATGTCGAGTATTTCATCCGTAAAAAAACAGTTCCATGAATCGTATATAGTTCTTAGAATTTTTGCAGGACCTATTACGCCAGGTTATTTAGTTATAATATTATGTGCCCTTCGTTTAACATTTTTACGACCTATTGATTTTGCCCATATTGTTGCTTTATCTTTACCGATAAAATTATCACCTTCAGAATCAAAATCATCTTCAGTTTCTGAAACACTACAATCACTTTCAGTGTCTGAAGGAAGCTCACACTTTTCTAATATATCTTCTACATCCTCAGTTTCATCTAAGTCTTCATTTAATTCTTCTTCTCCATCACTAAATAAAATTTTCTGTGCGATTTCTAAATCTTGCGGATTATTCAAATCTAAGTATCGCTTCGAACTCATCGTAAGAACAATCGTAGTCGGGTGCGTGCATCTGACGAATGCAGAGTATCGAATAAACTCCAGAAAATGTAATCTTTTCTCCTTCAAACTCAAGGCCAACTGCATTCCTGAGTAGTAGGGGACCGGAAGGGCAGATACTCTGAAGGTCAAGGTCATGAATTCCTATTTTCGGTAGAAAACCAAAGATTTTACGAGTCTTGCATCTGAGAGATCACGCGCGCCCGACGAAGTGTTAAGAACAAGCTTAGTATTCACATAATTTAATGCAGCAATAGGTGATATAATAATTCAGCAATAGATAATTTAATGCAGCAATTTTATGATTGAGACTTTAATTAGTTTTCAAATTTCCTAAACAAACTTAATTAGTTTAAAATCGCATAAAATTGCTTAAGAACTAAGACATGTATTGCTTTCTTTTTAAAATGCAAACGTTGAGATAAAGTTAGCAGCTCAGAGAAATTTATAATCTAATAAAAATTGTACCTTTTACTCGTACGCCTATTCTTGGAACTATATATATTATACTAATTTTTCTGCATTTTCATAATTCCAAAAAAGCAATATTTTGCTCAAGATTTAGTTTTAGCAGTAAACTCATATATGAAAATTTGTATTCCATGTAATTGAATGTGTAAAATTGTATTTCAAATAAAATATTAAATTCAATTACTTATGCACGAGCCATTGCTGTGGTAGTTGTAAACAGTTGCTTAGAAAAACCTAAGCGTATTTTGTTCTTGTAATTTAATGATTTCATAACTGTGTCCAATTTCGCAAAGTATTACTAAAACTAAAAACTGTGATTAGTAGTGAATTTAAATCTATAATTTATTTGAGCTTCAGAAGCTATATTTCATGTAAGATTATAAATATAAGATTACCTTTGAGTAAGAAGTGACAATTCTGAAGAGGAACTTCAGATTTTGAATACAAGTATGAAATATCAAAGGTATAAAACAATGTAGGTTGAATATATATTTTTAAATGAATAATTTGAGTCTACATTAACATATGTTGTTGTGGTCGTGTGCCAGCCAGGCTGGCAATATGGGGTGCACTGCTCCACTTTTCCAACTGCACCATATTTGGTGTGGAGTCCGACTTCCTCAGTACACACATGCCATAGGTACCCATTTATAGGGTAGGCAACCATTCACACACACAAAAAAAGGACAAAGACAAGAAAGAGAAAGTACATGCATGCCCGAGCCAGGATTCGAACCCAGGTACCACCCATCTGTATCCAGGTACTCTAATTACTATACAGGTTGGGCGGCTACATTAATATATAATCAATTAAATTTGCTCACAGAAGAAACACATGATTCAAATGTTACAGTTTGTAGTATAATACTGTAGAATAACAAATATATGATTGGAGTCCACAGTATTGTATAATCATCTACATTTGCTCATAGAGGAAATATACCATTCAAATTTTATAATTTGTAGTATATAACCTAGCTTCCACTTCTTTCAGCAAATACATTAGTGATTAGTAAAAGCTTAAGGTTTATGTGCTTCTTTTCCAGAATTGTTATTTAATGAATATTTGTCCTCCCAGCAATAACAGCAAATCCAATAACCTTAATAATGAGTATTTTTTTTATGCCAGAAGACTTCCAATTTTTAGCTCTAATGTCATTATAATTAGTGAGTATTATAAACATTCAAGAAATTATTCTTGATGAGAAATAATTGTCCAAAATTTTCAATTTACATTATTTATCTAGAAGTTTTAAAACACCATAGCATGAAAAGTTGGGTATAAAATCTTATTTTTTGGCAATACTTATCAACCAATAAATGAAGATTTCCAGCACTTTCCTAAATAATGTATGAACAATAATATGAATTTAAAAAATATAGGAATGAAATTATTCTCTTTCAAATGAAATTTTGTTTGAAATATGTATATAAATAACTCTCAACCAAGGAATATTGACATTAAATGGATAATTTTCGAAATAACTTAAAATTATTTCTAAAGTTTTTGAAATAATTTTGATTGTATTGTAAATTTAAAAATAAGGTCAATGGGTTTTTTTACTTATGAATTTCGGTGAATTTATTTAGCTTAAATTTTAAGAATTCCATACTGTTGTTTCAGAAGCTAATATTTTAAAATGTAATTTATTTTTAAAATTTTTGTATGCTCATTTTGCAAGACAAGAATTAATGATGTAATAATTGCATTAAAAACATTTACTAAATTTAAGTTTATGATCATTTATCATTAGTTCAGGAACATTTTTATTTATAATTCACTTGGAAAAATAATTCCATTAATTTCATTTAACATAAAAATATTAGGTACATGACAACCTAGTATTATTAATCAAAACATTTGGAAAATTTTAATAAACTATAATGTGACACTGCAAGGTATAAATTTTATGGTAAAATAGATAATTATTAATGACATTTATGTTTATGTTTATTAGTTCATACACAAAAATGCATTTATTTTCTGCAGCTTATTAAGAGCACGTGGTAATAAACAAAAATAAAAATTGTAAAAAAGTTTTGTCAAGTTAATATTTTAATAAGGAATTCTTATATATCATGGAATAATTTATATTCACTAAATAATAACACCTAGCATTTAATTTCACTGGATTTATTGTTATTTTTAACTTATTGCAAGACACAACTTTTTTTTTATTTTAAAAAATAATGTTAATATAACAATTAAATGTGTTTTTCTTATTATTTTTTCCTTTTTATAGTTCCACTCAAACCCTTATCTATAAACAAAACACTATAATGCTGAATATGTGTTAAGTAGAGGATTTTTTTTAAATATAATAATTGATCCCAACCTGTATGATAGAAATTTATATTATCTTGTTGCTAAATGCTTTTTGATGACCTATCTGAAATATCTGGTTTTCAAATAAACTTACACTAAAGAAAAATGTTTACACTTTTCTTTTTTGGCGAATGCCTGTATTGAAATCGTATTGTATGCATTGTGATTGATAATCGTCAACGTATGATACAGCAACACATTCTTTTAACCCTACGCGGATTTTATTTATTTATTTATTTTTTATTTTGTAACAGAGCGCGAGTGTTTTAGTTTCGTGGCTTTTTGATTGTTGGAGCTGATTTTAGCTGATTGTAATTTTTCCATTAATTTTGTGATTTATTTATTTTTCCTTCTTTTTTATTTCTCCGTAGCAATACGATTACCATTTTAATCGCTAAAGAATAAGTCTTTTTTCATTTAATTTGTAATTATCCAAAAACCTTCTAAATATATTTTAAAAAATGAAATTTCCATTGTTTTAATTTCATTTAACAATGAAATTTTCATTTTAAACAATGAAATTTTCAATTAGGCATTATGATTCAATATTATTTTTCTAACTTTAGCAGTAATATTACATGCTTTATTTTGCACATTAATTATTATTTTTAAAGTTTCCTCTGGCTCATTCACTCTTGCAGTGTTAGACTTCAGTTTGTTTCATTATTATTTTGTATAACCAAGTACTTCTGCTTAGTATACATAACTATAAACTCAACACCTTCGCAACATAGTAAGGAAATTACGAAATTTATTAAAATACTTTTTAATTTTCTTCTCTTTTGTTTTCTTTTTTATATAATGTGAATTATTTGTTCATATAATGTGAATTATTTAATTAAATTTCACGTTTACACGTTAGAAATAAATAAATGATTATTACCTTAATCAACTTATGATGCCTTAATCAAGTGTTCATTAAGGCATCATAAGTTGATTAAGACAACTTATGATGTCTTAATCAAGCGTTCGAATGAAACATTAAACGCTTTGTAGTTAGTAATCTTGACTGTTAAAACAATGAGTAAAACTCCTCTCAATAACAACATTTAGCGTAATTTCAAGAAGAAGATCCTCGTTTCAATAAACGACTGTATTTTAGAAGATTTTTTAACAACTTAAATCTATTCGAAAATTCATCGTGTGTAAAGGCTGAACAAAATTTACTTGCTTGAGGAATCGGCGAGTGTTATACAGTCACATAATCCTAACGAATACTTTATGGTACGTGTCAAATAAGTTAAAAAATAGTAAAATGAAAAAATTACTCACTAATGTAGATTATTAATTCACAATTAAATTATTATATTATGATTGAAAATATTCTCATGTTTATAAATGCACTTATATTTATTTGCTGAAAGAATCACAGGTGCTTAATGCTTACACTGGGCTAAAAAAAAAAAGGATTAATCAATGAAAATTATCAATGTGCATTTTTTATTTAAATTAATTAAAAATACAGTAGATTTTACTTTACATGATACAGTCTAAACTGGATTCATCATTTTTAAATATAAAATAAGAAATTAAATATGTGAAGAATTATCATTTTATTGCATGTAAATCAGAAATTAAATAAAAGAAGGTTCATCACATGAACCTACTATTAAACCTTAACGTTTCAGGGGATTAAATTCAGCATCTTTGATAATATTATAAAAAATTCAAATTTGTAAAATATTTCATCTTTATGACAGAGTAAAATTTACTGATAAAAGACACATTTGAAACAATTAAATTTATTTGATTCTATGTCATATTATAAAATTTATTATTCAAAAACATTTATTTTCATTATAATACCAATTTCGCTTCAAGCAAATATAATATTTAAGTAAATAAAATGACCAACTAAACATATGAGTGCATTATTAGACCATTTTTAAAGACAGTAAATTTTTTTGTTTCTCTATTAATAAACTAGTATTTTAATTAAATAACATATTAATTTATTAATAAATTAAAATGTATTTTAGAATCTTATAAGTTTGTGTGTGTATGTGTCTGCTAGTTAAAGTCGCAATGTTTTACCAACTATCCGGGACATATACCTCACACCCCAGAGACCTCAGTCAGAAAAGCAGTGATGGGCAATGTAGACCTTGGTCCCCTGATGACTGACTTGTCACAGAGTTTAGTTTAAATTGATGAGCAATAGATTGAAGTGGTTGGAAAACGTAAGTAAAATATATGCGATGCGGGTGTTTTGAAAAACAGTTTTAAAAAAATATCTAGGCTTTTTATAGGGCCTCAGTGGCCTGGTTGGTAAGGGTGTCGTTCTCGTTACCAAAAGGTGGTGAATTCGAATCTCGGCTTAGCCGAAGATCCGTTGTGCTCACTAGTGGGGCACGTAAAATATGTAAGGTCGCAATATCCTAAATACTCCCATTACAAATTAATACCTCTGGGGGTGGTTGAAGCCAGGCTTTGGGTCTTTACTGAATTCAATTTCTCAATTGGAATATTCAGAAGGTGCTGCCATCTATGCGTCAAAAGTCATATTTCCACCTTTATATAGGGGTGCTCTATTCAAAAAAAAAAAAAAAAAAAAAAACATTCTCTCTCTCTCTCTTTGACTTTATTCGACTAGTCTCTGACGGACGGGCTTGGCATTGTCGAATGCCATGAGAAACAACAACAGGCTTAAATTTACATTCCTGATTTTCCACGGGATCTATTTTTAGCTACCAAATTGCATAAAATATACCTGATCCGCAATAACATACAAAACAAAATATACCATTTGCTTTTTTTATAAATTTGCAGAACAATATGTAAAATTTGCCAACTTTTAAAATGTTTTTCAATTTAATTTATGTAGTAATGTTAATTTCTTTTTTTGTTAATCTAACAGTTAATGTTTGTGATAATGTTAATTTAAATAGTAGTTTATTTAATAAAGTAATGGAAATGGACATAAGATAATATTTTTCACAGATTATAAAGTTATTCAGTAATTTAAAACATTGTTTATATTACTTTATAAACACATTTATATTTTTCTAATACTGACAAAAATTGTTCACAACTTAATTTATAAACAAAAATTGTGCATTTGCATTTTCTTTTTTCAGAAAGTAATTTTAATGGTAAAACTCTTACTTCTACTTAAATTTAGTTGATTTTCTTAAATAAAACAATATTCAAATTTTTAAAATTATATTAATTTATTTTCAAAATGTAACATTTGACTGGTAAATATTAAATAAAACATTTATTTTAAATATTTGGTATTTATTTGTGTAATAAATAACAATTTAAGTATATTTTCCTAATTAAATATACAAGGAATAATGAAAATGTTTGGACTGTTTTACATTTAAGTTAATTATCAGATCTCTTATCATTTCCTACACTCTTTCTTACCAAACAAATTACATGCTTGAAAATATAAATTTAAAAACAGAATTGTACTAAATTAAATAAATGATAAATATTTTTGCAGTATACTAAATTAGAAAAACATAATTTCTTAATATTGTGTACTGTACAACATATGTAAAATAACTTAAGCAGATGTTTAGCAGTAGTCAAAACTACTTTCTTAAATAATTCCCTTTTTCCGACAGCAAAAATTCTTCAAATGCTCTTTCAATTATTTATCATTAGAAGCAGTACATAAAGTTATTTTTTATACTATCAAAAAACAAAATAATTAGGATTTATTCCTAAAGATCTTTGCAACCAGCGCTTTGTTGTACAACTGACTATATAAGAAAAACTTAAAATAATAAGTTATGTAACCACTTCATTAATAGATAATCAAGTACCTAAAGGTATGAGATGAATCACTTTGTTTAAAAATTAACAAAACCTTTTAAAAACTATTAATTCCTGTACGGCTATTAAATACGAAATTATTTTGGAACTCTTAGTTTTTAAATAATAATTATTTTAGTAACATTTTCTGTATGTTACTACTAAGGTAATGTAATTAGTAAGACCTATTTTCAATAACTAATGATATGATTAAAAATGTTAAAAGTCAAAATGCAAATTGAAACCAAAATTTTGCTTGTATAAGTAGTGGAACATGGAGCTTTTGGCTATGTTCCACTACTTATGCAAGGAAATCTTGTTTTTTAAGAAAAACTTTTATCACTCCCCATGAATTTGGAAAACATACGTCTACTATATAAACATATTTTTTCTTGGAGTTCACAAGAAATAAATGATTTAAGTCATTTATTCTTTAGAAAATTCGCCTTCAGAAGTGCATTGATGCAGGAAGAGATTAATTTAAACATTCCAATTATTTCGTAAAACACAACTTAAAATATACCAATTACTCGGGAGCTAATTGCCAAAAGCTCTTTAATTTTGCAAGAAAAACAGATCCTTGTATTATATAATTATATTTGATATATCAGACAATTTCTATGATTTGGTTTGGAATTTCAAATATAAATACTTGTTTTGTTTTCGATTTCAACATCAAACTGTTTGGAACAATTTTTTAATCTTTAATATATTTCAATCTATTGGACGCATCAAATAAATTACTTGCTTGTACAACCGCAAAAAGACACTATCTATCTTCAACAGAAAAAAAAACCTGCTCTGCTATTAATTTTTGAAATGCAGCTGCTTGCTTTCTTTCTTTCGTGCCTATACTCGTGTGATTAAACTTTTAAACCCCATTTGTTCAAATTCATTCTAATATGATAAATCAAATAATTAAATTGACTTAAAAAATTTTAAATTATTTAGTTTTATTAATAATTTACAATTTCTTATAATATATGACTAAAATACATTTTGGCATATAAAGTGCAATTCAATACTTCTATGTACTAACATTTCTGACTATGTATCATTGAATGTGTTTAATAAGCCATACATGAAGAACAATAATTTTGATTATTTTCTAGGCTAATTATACTTTACAATTTTTTTCCCAATAATAATATTCCTGTAAATTAGCAAATCAATCAAAACAGCATCTTATCATTTTGAAATATCAGCATCTTATCAAATTGAAATCAATAATAATTTAAAATTACATAAATGTACATTTGTGATCTGATAATATATTTTGAACTAATATTCTAAATCACAAAACCTAATTAACACATAAAATTCAAGAAATAAATCAAATATGCATTGCTTTCTTTGAAGTATTTTGAAACCATTATTTTCTTCTGATTATATACAAGAATTCCAACAAATGCATGTAAAAATTTAATTTTAAATTTAAAAGAAACACAAAGCTTGTTTCAATTATTAATGTGAACATATTGGATTTCATTAAATAACTTGTGTGCAGTGTACAACACTTTCTAATTTGCGACGCAGTCTATAAACATAGATCCATTTTCTTCAAATATAAGCTGATTAAATGTCCTTTTAAAATATATTTTCCAAGAAAACTTCTTCGATCATCTTAATATCGAAGTAAAACTGCATATTTTAATCAAATGAAGAACTTAAGCTATGGGACATTTTTCTACAGAAAATGAGAATAAAGTATTTCTTTATTTAGTTTTTTTTTTTTTTTTTTTTTTTTTTTTTTTTTTTTTTTTTTTTT
>JAPDSC010103012.1:180745-205019 GCA_026290005.1 Latrodectus geometricus
TTATTTTAGTTTTAATCATAATAAGAAATGCCTTGTCTCTCATTATCGTTAAAAATTTCTGTTAAACTCGTAATGCATCATTATAACATTAAATCAATCAGAAAATGTTCTAACATATAAAAAGTTTTATGTTTTTCATCAAAAAAATATTTGAAATGAGCTTTACTGTTGACAAAGTCATTATCTGCTTTCGTTTATTTGTTTTGGTTGGTGTTTTTAACAGCTTCAGAGATTTTACGATTTCAGATAGAAGGAAAAGTGTTATTTAGTACTATGACCCGTCAATAAATGCTTCTAAAATGTCACGGGTTTAAAAATGTCGATGAGAAAAATCGATGAACAAAATAATAATTGTTGTTAAGAAAAAAACAACTTGATGAACTTTGATGTTTAAGATTGGAAATTACATAGAGTGGGTAGCGACTGTTGAGACTACGATATATAAATTATTCATTTAAACTATATTTATATTTGAGAAACTATATTTTTTTATTCACACATTTATCTTTACTACATAATCCATAAACTAAATTGAAAATAATTTTTTTCTCTTAATCTTTGTTTTATAAATAGAGCAAAAAATATTATTAAATTTCACAATAAAAATAAGATAATATTTGTTTTGGGTATTTGTGTCACAAAAATATAAACAATAAATAAGGCTTAAGTTTAAAGTAAATAACAATTCTTATTTATCTTTCAATTTTAGTTAACTAATTATATTATTTTGGCGTGAATAAATATTTTCCTAAAAGATAAAGTAATGTAAATTGTTTGATTAATATACATATACATATTTACTCATTTTAAGAACTTAAATTTAGTTTTATGCATAGGTTTAAATAATAATGAGATAAGGACAGCATTTTTATCTACTATAAATATTATAAATATATTATTTAAATTATAATAATAAAAATTGTAAGTTAATATCTGTATATAAACTTATAAAAAAGTATTTAAGTTTATATTCGCAAAGCAGTCTGACGAAACATGATTAAAAAAGTTATCTAATAAATATATTTTATTTTCAAAAGTCATTATTTGACAAATGTACTTACCACTTTGGGACAAAATGTTATTATCTTTTAGAGGATTTGCCGAGTAATTCCATTAATTATAAGCTTATACTTTGTTTAATAATGAGCTTATTTATAAAATAATACAAAAGCCTATTGAATTTCCTGTTTATTAGTTATTTAGTTTGAGGAATATATATGTTTGAAAACGCTCCATCCTTACAAATAATAAAATACAAAATGAAATACAGCTGTCTAAGCAAAAATAAATGAACATATCAAATCATGCCTGCTGGTTTTGATTATGTGTATTTTTGTTTTGTCTCACAACTGCCAGACAAAACAATAAAGCAGTTGAAAATAATAATGAGACAAAAGCTTGTGTTGTTTGATATTTATACATAATAATATACCGATGTCATTAATATTTTATCAAGAAGAAATCTCTTAATTTTATTGCATTTTTTACTTGCTTATTCAATTTTTAATGTCTACAAATGAGAAGCTAACAATAAATTTTGCTAAGCTATTTTTCAAATTATAGTTTATAATATTCCTGGGAATGAAAAAACGACATTAAAATGAATGATAACAACAAGCCTGCTAAAAATAAAACTGCTAAAAATACAATCCATTATTTTTTTTTTTTTTTTTTTTTTTTTTTTTTTTAGGTTTACTAGAATTGTAGACATATTATTTAAAAATAATACCATAATTTAATCACCGTAGAATATTAGTTTTGTGATATTTTATTTTTGTAAATCATAAATATTTGTCAAATCTACAAATGATATTTATGCATTATCTAATTTATGCTGACCAAACATTTATTTTAATCTTAAATCTTTTTCATTTTTGTCATAAATAAACAAACATAACTAGGTACTATATCTCAAACGTGCAATTTGATTCAACGTTAGAGATGAAGAAGTACTTATAAAATTGACATGGGAAATGATTTTTGAGGGTGTTCCATAATAAAAGATATTTGCGATAGAGGAATTGAAATCAATTTAAATCTAAACTTTAAAAAGTTTACATTATGTGTTGAAGGAATTGTTGAGACGGAATTTGGGAAAAGCGAGTCTTGGCTACTGTTGTGTGTGAGTGTGAAGCCAGATGTTGTAGCACGAGATAAAATATGGCTATTGGTTTGACATAATAAGTCAGTGCGAGCCTCTGGTTTCCTTAAAGTGTTTTATTCAACAGCAACAACAAGACTAGAGAAAAAGTTAGAAGTACAGTATGAAGAAATGGAATCACATGACCTAACACAGCGCCATCTATAGGAAATGAATGTTAATTAGCTTAAGTGGAAGGAAGAAGATGCAACATTATGTGAGATATATGCATTCAATTATCAGTGTTTTATGATGGTGATAAATAGTAAAATATATTTGACAAATTCTTAAAAAAATGACATAATGTTGGTAA
Organism: Latrodectus geometricus; assembly: GCA_026290005.1. Classification (NCBI taxonomy): domain Eukaryota; kingdom Metazoa; phylum Arthropoda; class Arachnida; order Araneae; family Theridiidae; genus Latrodectus; species Latrodectus geometricus. Next base: position 183,199 of record JAPDSC010103012.1, read on the forward strand.
TATTCATACAATGACCAATGTTTTTTTTTTCTTTTTTTTTTTTTTTTTTTTGCTGTTCCATAGTAAAAAAATATTTGTCAAATTCTTTAAGAAATGGTACATGTGTTTATTATTGAATGGGCAGTGATTTTTGCTTTATGGTAAAAAAAATGTTTGACAAATTCTAAAAAAATTGACATTATCCGGAAAATATTCATTCATGGTCTGTGTTACATATTAAAATAAAATTTGCCATTACAGAATATAAATTGCACTTTTATTTTAATATGCCTATATCTGCAGCAATTTTTTGAAATTTCTGAAAACAACATATTTTCAGATTATGGTGAATTTGAATGTATTCAATAAATACTCAAGCAATTGAAATTTAAAAAATGCATGTTTCCAACTTATCACATATATACCAACATATTCGATTATATCGTAGCGATAATATAAATAAAAATAGAAAAAATTGAAATTACACCCGAGTAATTTAAGAGTATAATTGAGGTCTGCCTTTTAAAAGGTAATGTAATAGGAGAACCAATTAAAAATCTCATTAGTCTTATAATGGTAAATATGAAATAAATTAAATGTAACTCTGCCCACAGGGAAAATGTAAAAAAAAAAAAATCCAACATTTACGATTTCTGTCATTGACAGTTTTCCACCATATTAAACTCTAAAGAAAACTTTAAATAAAAAGTACACATAGAAAAAATTTTGATTCCCCCAGGTACAAAATATTAATGTATTCCCTGGATTGTCTTGTTTGTGCAAAAAGGTAGAAATTATAATCTTTGATATTTGCATTTCAGTCATCTTAATTTTAATATATTTTTATCTTTTCCTGCTAAGTACTTTTCCTGCTAAGTACTTTTTTACAACCAACAAAGGAATTTTTAGAAGCTTTTGTTAATATATTTATACATCTATGTTAATTGTAAGAATATTATATCAAAAGAATAACAGAACTTCTTACTGTTAGAAAAAAATCAATTATAAGGGAATTACGAATTACATTACCAATATATATCAAAGTTAATCTAAAAGCAAGAATAATACTTAAATTAATAATGTTATTTTTTTAATAGGTAATAAATATCAGGCCCAATATAGTTAGCTATAATAAGTGTTTTAGAACCTACGTCAGAAAATTGGAGTAAACATGGAGATGTTTAGAAATGATAGAGCAATAAACGTTAAACCCAAAGATAGAAAAAATATTTCAGACAACTACTAATTTCATTACGTTTCACCAATAAATTTCACAAGGAATTGAAAAAAAAATTCAATTGATGCAGCAGATAAAAAATTACGTGAGATATTCGTAGCGGATTCATAAAAGAAACAAAGAAATTTAAAGAAAATTTTATTTAATCAATTTAATGAGTATTTACTTGAAGATGAACTAAGTAAAACATCAACTTATTTATTATTTATATACTTTAATATATATTCTGTTTACTTAATATATAGAGAATAACTTATGCTGTTAACTTTAATTTTTGATATTAATAAATTTGTGCATTTCTCCTTTATTTCATGGGGGAGTTGCGTGAAGACTTCTATATATATGTCCTTTGTTCAATAGATTATTTAATTTGCATAGCAGACCATCTTCCTCCTGACGAAGAAGTGGTCCCTATATTCATTTCCCAGTCCTTCTACGAAAAGTATAAGTTTTATCTTATTCTTATGATTGATTATTCAAATTGTGTCTTACTTGTGTTATTGTTTCACAGATTTTTTTTTTATAAAAATTGACACATTTATCTTCAGTTGCCTTTGCGCTAGTTTGATTGTCAAAAATATATGTTCTTTTTTTGTTATTGATTTAATGATTTTTATGTGTTATATTTTATCTTGTATATTGCATTGACTGCTTTATTTGTAATATGTCTGTCTATATATATATATATATATATATACACATATATATATATATATATATATATATATATATATATATATATATATGCTTGTGTATGTGCATGTGTGTATCCGCACAAAAAAGTCACTGTATTAAAAATTAAGATCAATATTTTAAAGAATCCTTTACACAGATGACAGCTATTAATTTAAAAAAGTGTATGAAACCATTCAATAAGTGACATTGCTTAGCTATAACGTACATAAGTGGGGTGATGTGTACCTTAGATAATGTAATCATTGCCTTTAAAATAATAAAAGAAATGCCTTCAAAAATAATGTCTGTCCACTTGATGTTTTGATTGTTGCCTCCCTTTCGAAGTTGACCATCTGTGCCTCCGTTTGTCAAAGTCAAAGAGCAGAAAGTTTGAATACCTCCTCAATGGAGTCATGCCTTGCTTATGGATGAGAGCTGTTTCAGTGCCACCAGTAACTCTATCCCCAAATGGTTGTATCTTCATAATTTAGAATCAGAGAACTTGTGCATAAAGCCCTTATGTATTACCTGCCATCCACAGAAATATCATTTTACATAGAGGATATTGCACCTATTATTTTTTTATTTGACAAAATCACCATTTATTAATGTTAGATCATCTATTGGGTTGGTAATAGAATTCACTATCTTTTGGTAATGAATACATTCTCTTCACTACAAAGTCACCAAGGTCATGTAAATACAGTATTCTAAAACACTGAGAAACAGATACATAGCAGATTTCAAATCTCTTAATAGAAACCATCCTTTTATTATTATTAGGATTAAAACCAAAGTGGAAGATTCAGAGGCGTGAAGATAACATGAAGAAGCTAAGAGGACTTTACTATGCCAAAACACAGTCCAGTTAGTTTAAGGGTAAACTCACCATCGGCGTAAAAATTGCAGGTTTTATAAAAATTCGTTTTCGTTTAATTTTTTTCTTTTGATATTTATTTAATTCGTTTTTATTTTAAATTTTATCTTCGAGAAATATACTTCAAAGTTTCTGTTGGAGAATCTTAAGTCCTTCGAATTATGGATAATTAACTTTGAAATGTTTACTTATTGAAATTCCGAATTTTTTTAAACATTTCGAATGGAATTTCTGATGATTAAATTACAAGTGGTTGTTAAAATAATGAAAACACCTTAGGGAATAAAAACAGTTTTATAAATAAAAATACATATATTCTGGTAGTATGTATTAATTTTAGTGTAATTCAGTAAAACTATGATTTAATTTATATTATTAAAAGTCTAAAATGTCGGGCTTTTCAATGGGTCAAATTGGTGAACTTAGTTGCTGGGTACTAGAAACTTCTAGACGACACAAGCTGATGCAAGTGTGACCAAAGCATTCCAAATTTTAGACTAACTTCCTGGTGCTTTCATTATGACTTTAGTACGGTGACTAAAATCATGGCGAGCATACAAATATAGCGGGAAGATAAAGTCGACAAATCAAAATTGTGGATGGTATGTGAAGCTCAGTGAAAGATGCCTTCATTGAAACACATTAGAATGCCTAAAAGGAGAACAATTACTCCAAAAATACCCGCATATCTCAATCAGAATCTTTATTCAAGAGGGTCAATGCTTACATTCAAAATCCAGCTAAATAATCAAAATATTTAGGCAGAAATCCCAAGGCACTTCCCAAAGATATTGATGCTGGTCTTACTCAAAAAATATGGTCGATTGTTTAATGAAGGAAAGTAATATGCCCTTCTGAATTGTCTTTCACACTTTTCTCTGCAACAGAATGGGTGCATGTGTAGAGGATACCCACACTATCAGATGATTGTGATTGTCTCAATTTTATCAGCCAAGCGTGAAGGAAGATCCCTCGTTATATAGCCTGCCGTGGCGTGGTTTTCTGATATACAAATCGTATTTCTAAAATGAAGGATCTTTGTAGAGAATTATAGATTCCTTTTATCAGACCAAATTTATTCTATAACGCAAACATGATTTCTTTCAAAAGATGGATATTTGAAAGATGGATTATGCAAAAGATGGATAACGCACGTATCACTCCAGAAGACCTTGTCCATTCTCTATTTGATGAACACAAGGATAAAGTTAAAACTTTACTTTAGCTACACTTCAATATGCTTTAACAGTTATGGTTTACTTTAAAGCATTTAATACGGAATAGATTTCTTAAGCCATCGTTGCTTTCAGATCTTTAACAATATCTCCATGAAGAATGTTACTATATTCCAGTAAACACAATGCAGCACTTGTATGAATTGATTCCTCAAGAAATTCATTGGTGATACATGCCAAAGACGGTTTGAACAAGAACAAGAAATTATTTATAATAAATTTAAGGTTTTTTAATTATTTCAATAACTAGCTTTAAGTCCTGTCTTATGCATCCATATATCCGAGTAGTTTCAAGTGCAAATACTTTGAAACATTTTTGCAAAGATTCAAATTTACTTTCATTAAAAAGATTTCTGAATCGTATATGGACTTTGTTAGAGAAATCACCATGAATGGAAGCAACCAAGATGTTTTACCAGACGTCTTGAAATAATATAAAATTCTGTTTTATGACTAAAATTTCATTTTAGAACTTAATGTAGATTCAAATGTAATTTGTAAAAATAAAAGATTCAGATTATTTGTAATCGAGAAAGTAATGAACGAAAAAATGGAAAAATATGCTTTTGAAAATGTGTCTTTTTAACGGTAAAAATAAGTAATTATTACTTTCCAGATTTTTCATCGGGAAAATGAAATTCAAAATTGTTTTTAAGTGTACATTTTATTTTGCAAATGCTTCTTATTGATCTATTATAAGTAATTTTTCTTATAATATATAACATTTTTCTAATGGCAGTTTAAAAAAAGAAAAGACAAGTTAGTTTTAAGATTTAACACCTATTTCATTTACGTGAACTGTTGATCATAATAACTATTTTACTTACTCTCACAAGTTCATAAAAACGAGTTTCCATGGTAAATATGATAGAAAATATTTCTTTTCCCAAAAAAATAAAATAGTTATTATATAAAAAATAAATCGTGCAAAATGAAGAAATTTTATCCTTACGCCAGATACGCATTCTAGTTTATTTAATAAAAATAAATATAATTAAAATAAACGAATATCTTTTGTCAACTTATTACGAAAAAAATAAAATAATTCTTCCAAAAATTAATTTCCTTGCGCTATAACTTTATTATTTAAATTTAAATGCTAATATATAAATTATAGCTAACATAAGTTGTTTGAGTTTTAGGCTTTGGTCCTCTTTTCTGATCTCACATTACTTATTTTACAATATTATTTATGTGAAGTATGGCTTGAGATTTAGTATACATACCAGTAATTCTTGTTTTTCTTAAAATAATAACCCTTCCACTTGCGCTTTGTAAAAATCTCTTACTGCAGCGCCATCTATGAGAAAAAGAAAAACATATTTCAAATTAGAGAAAAAGAATTTGCGAAATAAACATATCGTGGTATCCAAGACATATTTATAAGCTTATTAATGTTCTGAAATGTTTTCTGTTATATTACAGATTCTTATAAAACAATTTATAAAATTAAAAATATTATGCATTTATTTTATATAATATATAAGATATAAGTATTATTCCTATATTTTTGATAGTTAATTTGGTGGGTAGTATTTTGTTTCATATTGCCGAATAAAAATTATGAAGATTTTGTTAATTATTCCTATCAGAAAGCAAAACATTTATAATTTACTGAAATTTCAATTATTTATATTCACTAAAAAGTCAAATCTAGTCTTACTTATTTAAAAGTAATTGTTCAAAATTCATGTAATTTTAGAGTTAATGAGAATGAATAAAGAATGGCAATGGTTTAAAAAGTGTCAACGGAAAAAAGTATTTAAATCCATAAACATGATGCTTGATTTTTTTAGAAATTGATTCAAGATACTGCAGCTCTTTTCGATACAAAATTTATCATTTATTATTTTGAAAATATAATATTTGCGTTTATTATTACCAATTATTTATTTATTCAAATATAATCATTGTAGCTCTCGAGAAAATGGTTTGCTGAAATACTAATTTGAATATAAATCATAATATCCCTTGAATTTGAAATCAAGTTTTATTTTCATTTAAGTGTTATAATTTCCCTTACCTTCTCTTATAAAGGATGGATAAAAATTTTGAAAAAAAAATTCCTTTTTGAAGTAACTTATCACATATTGACTGATACATGATTCATATATAAACATGAAAACAAATTTGTTGCTGCCAATATCAAAATGCTTAATCGATAGGATTATGAATTTGTTTTCTTACAAAATAAAACTAAATAAGTTGCCCTAACTTATAGAAAAATGTGTTTATTCAAAATTTTTATTTTATAATTATTTTTTACCAAAAAATACCTATGTCAATTATTTTATTTCTGATATTTAATTGGCTTGCAGCTATTAAAAGTCAAAAGCTGAGAAAGATAGGATTTCCCCTGAAAAATATAACTTGGTGCGTTATTATGGAAAATTACTTTTTTTAATATTTATATTACCTATTTGCAACCTTTTAATTCGATAGTAACTTGAATAAATGCATTTCGCGTTGAGAAATAATGATTTAGATTTAATTGTTATTAAATATATAACAATTAGTAGTATAATTAAATTCACTATTTTTCAAAAATTTGCTCCTTTAATTGCATTAATGTTTTATAATGAAAAATATTAAGAGAACTGTGTATATGGTAAAATGATTTTCAAATTTATTCAACATTAATTATCATTTAAATATTATCTCAATCTTATGGATTAAAATGCTCGATGAAAACCCCTACTTTAATTTAAAAAGGAAAATGATTAAAATTTTATAAAGTTAGGATGCTTATAAATTATAATAGGACTATTCGATGATCAGTTAGGATGTACTATTGAAAATTTTACAAGTACTCATAAAAGCATTTTACGAATGTTATTTCTTTTTTAAAAAAAATATATCGCTTATTTTATCAATGTAAATTAGAATTTATAGCTCATTTATTAAAATATGTGCTCAAAATTACAAAAGTAATATAATAAATAAAACATAAGTGTTCAAACATTTATTTTTCCGGTGGTAATTATTTACTGAAAATGGTTTCTGAGAACTTTGATTTTGTTATATAAGAAACATTGTTTGTGTTGGACTCATCTGGCTTAAGAAGTTAGGAAATGGGGAATTTAATCACACACACACACACACATTGTGTAAGCACTAGATTAAGTCAATTTTTTCTTTATGTAACATTCATAAGATCTCTTACCAAGAAATTTGTACGATTCCTTTTTCAGAGAAAACAATGATTAAAATAAGTGACATTTAAAGAATATCCCAGCTTTTCACACACCTTTACTCTATTAAGGTGTAAAAATTGCAATATTATCAGAGGAAAACACAAGAATTATTTTTACGTTTCCGATTCATTCTGTATTATTTATCTGTATTTTGTAACAAAGTATATGGTATGTAATATAGTTATTAAATTGTTTGCAATGATAAGCTGGGATTACGTTTAAGGAAACAGATAATAGAAAGGGTGGTTTGAGTATCTTATGAAAACGTTTGCTTGTATACTTTGACCTTTTCATGCGATATTTAAACCTTTTCAGTCACCTTTCATAAGATACTTCTCATTAACCTTTTATAAGAAAAACCTTTTCATTAGATACTTGATAATTAATTGGACCAAGATTATTTTTTTTACAAAGTCTAAGAGTGATTCTACTTACATTGATGTTTAAGAAAAATACCCGTTAATCTGCGCTTTAGGTCCCCTACTCTGCCAACTTGGCGATAAATGCACCAAGCGTGGTAAACCGGACGTTTTTATACCTAATGAGCTCTTTATGGCAACTTCAGGAGGAAATAATTTGCGCTTTTTCGCGCATGCTCATTAATTGGTTTTTTTCTTTTAGCATTTTCATTGGTCGTTAATTAGTTTCAGTTTGAAAAATCGGTCATTTTCATTGGTTGCTAATTAGTTTAAAATCGTATTCCATTATCGCCATGACAACAGCGTTTTTGAAAACCCGCCAAGTACGGGACTTACAGCACACTTTCGCCAAGTTGGCAGAGTAGGGGACCTAAAGCGCATTTTCACCAAAATACCTTTTTTTATGTACAACTTAATAATTTTCGATGAACATATATTTAACAATTCTTTCAAAAATTAAAGTTAACACTATATACAATTCAAATATCTGCTTGTAATATTCCTCTCCCTAATTTAAATATACTTATTTTTACTGATCTTCCATTAATTCTTTTTAGTTAAGTGTGAGTACGAAATGTAATTAAAAGTACTATCGAAGCCTTTTTACGAGTCCCTTCTCTATATTAAGTATACACAATCAACATTCTTTTTCTACTTCAAATAAATTTACATAATTTATCTTTATGATATTTAATGTTTAATATGGGCATAAAAATTTCTAATCATCTGAGTACATGTTTTTAGTTTGCTTACAAATGTGTTTTTAACTTAATTCATAAGTCATACAGCGTTATATAATATTTAACTTCATAAGTGAATATTGTTGTTGTTATATTGACACTTGGCAAAGCCAATCTCTCCCGTCAAGGACTGGGTAAATAAAGACAGAAAGAGCGTTTTCCGTTTTAAAATACAGTACCCTCATACAAAGGAAGAAATGCGACATAGAGCCCATAGATGGCAGCAACATCTGGGTCTTCGAATTTAAAGATTGAAGCCAGAGAAGCTTCAAAGCCTGGTTCCAACAACTGCCAGAGGTATTAATTTGGAATGGGAAATGGAGAACATTGAAACCCGACACATTTTACGTGCCCCAGTCGCCATTAGTGAACACGACGGATCTTCGACTATATCGGGATTCGACCTCAATACCTTCCGGTAACGAGAACGACGCCCTAACCAACCATGCTACTATAGCCCTATGAATAATGTAGACTTATTTAAAATGAAAATTCCTTATTTAAACTTCACATTTGATGAAATAGTTTAATGCTTAGATACATTTTGCGTTACGTAAATTTCATATTTGTAGACTTACATGGATACTATTTGCACACATTTATTTGTTACAGAAATTCACAATATCTGAAAACCTTTTATTAGAAAAGCAGATGGAAAACATACATTTACTGCTTAACTAAATTTTACATGTGACATTTTCTATTTAAAATTCAAATAAAGTTTTCCAATTAGACTCTCCAGAAAACATTTCTTAACTAACTATACTAGACAGCAGTAAATTGTATTTACACACAATTATTTAATTATTTTCACATAATTATATTATTATATATATTTAATGTTCAAATGTTTTCGATTATTTTTACGTTTTTTTTTTTTTTTTTTTTTAAATTTTTGTACGTATTGTATGACAATTTGAAGTTTTGTCTATTGTTACGAAAATATTCCAATAAAATATTTCATTTAATCTAAAAAAAATATTTTAGTAAGTAGCATGCTTTAATAAAATTAATTATATAGAAGAAAATAAAACAAAGTTATTATTCAGGCTCCATTTCAGTTTTAATTTAAGTTTTGTTTATTATAACTTCTTAAACAATTATTATCTCTCATATCCGTTATAAATAATCAATAGAATTCTTTGCGTTCCTAAAAGGAATTTCAGATTTGACACCAATAATTTAAATTGAATTATTAACATTAAGAAAAATTTTAAAGTTAGTTAACTGCATATCGAAGAATCAATTTACCGATGTTAAAAGTGATTTACAGAAGTCAGATTGAATGAAATCGAAGAAAATATTTCCTATAAGGGAGTGGAGTTCAACGAAAATTAAACATAATTAAAATACAAGGTTTATGTTTTGCAGGAAGAATAAAACGAAAGTATGTGAATAATTAATGAAAGTTTATTTATGGCAAATATTAATTAAAAAATTTTATTAATATTTTGAATTTTAATCCAAGTATTAAAATCATTAATTTCTTTAAGGCAATTTTAATTTATAATTTTTGAAACCATTATGAATAGGTATTAAAGTCTTAATGCAATAAGATACATAAAATTGGTTTATGTGTTGTAAATATAATAATGTTCAGTTTTTGATTTTTATCATTTCCCAAATTTTTCTTGTATGTAATTATACCTCATAACATTCTGCAAACTCTAAGACAACTTTTAAATTATATCTTCTCTTAATATCAATGTAGGTTAATTAAACAAATTTCCCTAATAAAAACCTATATTAACTAAAATTATTTAGTAACGATTCTGTATAAACATATAATAAAAAATAACGGTAAATTTAATAAGGAAAACTTCATTTCTTTATGTAACTATTATTTTGAATATTATTTTAAAATTAACTATACAACAATATTTTGGATAAAAATTATTTTTATTAATAAATCCTAATTTAAATTAGTTAACACACGATTTTAACTAATTTATATTATGAATATAATTTAAAAATCATATTATTTTTTAATAAAAAAATTATTTAAATAAATAATAATTTTTGAATAATATATATTATCTTTTTTCAAAAGTAATTTTAAATTTCGTGCGGAAGAAATCCATCCCGTTTTTCATATTTCAATGTTTGTTTTTACAAACATATTTAAAGTAAAATAACTCATTTTCTGAATAAATGTATTTCTAGCAAAATATTTTCTTACTAAAAATTATTTCGAAATATAATTAGGTATTTTCTTTAAATCGAAAATTATTTTAGTAAATTGTATGCCTTCATATAAAAACTATAGAAGAAAATAAACACATTGAATTTATTTTTATTTTCTAATAACTTATTATTATATCTTAATAAAAAAAGGCTTTTTAGAGCTCATAAATATTTGTACATAGTATACAAGTCGTGTAAAAATATACAAATCATAAACAAAAATAAAAATGTAAATAAATCAATAAACAAAAATAAAAATGTAAATGAACTTCTTTTGTATATTCAAATGATCACTTTGATATTTTCTTTAAAATTTAGTGATCTCAATATTTATTCCTCTGAGAAATATACGAATTTTAAGAATAACACTTTATTTTTATTTCAGCGAATGTAATAAACAAATATTATAGTTCAGGGAAGTATATTTCATTTTGTAAAAGAAATTAAATTTGCTTATTAAGTTCAATAAATAAAATTACTATTTTTGAAATTTGGCAAATACACATCTAAGCTCATAAGTAACAATTTATGTAAACGTGCACTGTATTTCATACGCTGATTGTTAAATTTTTAAAATTATATTTTTAATTAAAATGTAAGGGAAAAAAAGGCATTTAATGTACGTTTGAGACTTTTTTTATTTCTAATGGTGAGTACCCTTGAGCCAGTATGTATATTAGCCCATTTGCCTCAACAAGACAGGAAATTGCTAATCATTTTATCGTTACCCAGTGGGCACCTGTGAACCAAGTCACGGAGATACGAGTAGCATCGCCAACGCCCACCACCACAAACCCGTTTATAGGGTGGGCCATATTCATCCATCATCTGATTAAAGGACAAGAAACACAGAGAGAGAAAGAAAGAGAAAATACGTCCATGCCCGAGCCGGGATTTGAACTTCGGTCCTTGCCATCCATAGTCAGTTAGGCTAACCACTGGACAGGTTGGGCGGCATGTTTCATATTGAAATTTGCGTATTTAACAATGTTTAATAAATCTTAAGATATTACAATTAATTAGTTATAAAATTTTAATATCATACTCCAAACATTATTCTAATAATATCTAATAAAATCATATTATATCATGAATTGTAAATTACGGGAACTAAAGAGTAAATTGAATAGTTAAGGATATCTCGAACATTTGCTTTAAATGTTTAGTGGAGGAAAATTTAAAAATGTATGCAATTAGTTTTTGTTGTTACTTATGACACTTGGGGAAGCCAAAGTCGCACGTCAGGGACTGGGCGAATGAAGTCAGAAAGAGCGTCTTCCGTTTCTGTCTTCCTCTAAAGAGCGTCATCCGTTATTTGAAGACCCATCATGGCTACTGAGGCACGTAAAATTTGTCGTGTGCGTAATGTCCTCCATGTACCCATTCCAAAATAATGCCTCTGGAGGTATTTGGAGCCAGGCTATGAATCTTCTCTGGCTTCAATCTCTAAATTGAAAGACACAGATGGTACTGCCATCTATGAGCCAATATCGCACCTTCGTATGGGGATATTCTATTCATTAACGAAAGACGCTCTTTCTGACTTTATTCGCACAGCTTTTATTATTTACCAATGATTGCAAAAACTAACGATGTAGTCGTTTCTCTAAGTTCGAGATATTAATTATATTTCTTAAATAACGTTGTCTTTAACTTTATGATATCAGAGAAATATCTACAGAATTGAACTGTACTAGAATCAGCAAAAGTCGGAGCATAATTTGTGTAGCTAAATTGTTACTTCATTATAAATAATTGCACAGTATACGTGCATAATTACAAGAAATAAATAGTAAAATTCAAAAAATTTGAGATTATATTTATTTCAGAATAAAATTAATATGTATAGTATAAAATCATTTTATACTATAAATTAAAAATATTATAATAATTCTTATTTTAAGTTTATATGTGAATAGGTATTTCTTACGAAAAATAGTATTCATAACATAATAAAACTGACTGTACATCGTAATAAAATTTACTTACTTTGTCTGATAATTTTTTAGTCATTAAAATTAAAAAAAAATTATCTTTAATCAAGATTATTTTTCTTTAAACATTTAATGTAACTTTTAAAATGTTTCAAAAATTTAAATTTTGTTGCATGGTAATAAAATTATACCTGGCAATTTAAATATAGGCATTCTTAAATTTCTATAACATTAAGGTGATTTCTTGAAATAGAATAAAAATTAATATAAATCTCACAAAAACAAACATTCTTTATATTTCATAGCTTGTGAGTAATGTGATAAACGACTGATGGAAATACAATTAGCGGAGCTATTGGAATTAAATTTAGAATATGCTCTCATTTTGTAAAATTTAAGAATATTTCGGTGCAAAAATGTTACTTAATAAAGTAAGAACTCTACGTGAGAGAGAAAAAAATACAATTGAGTTGTAATGTTATGGTTTACATTAATATAGGATGAATTTGGATTCAATAAAAAGCTATCTTCTGAATTTTTGTCGAAGTCATGGATTCCTAAATCAGTTTGAATTTCACGACGTTTGAAATGATAAAAAAAATGATTTTGCATGATTTATCATAAATTTCATTAAAGATACTTTTTTTTTTGATGAAAATTTGTAAATCTGATTTCGCCAGTGAATAATAAATTAGTATTTCTTCCTACTTCAAACATTTGAGAGCTTATTAAATAAATAAAATTTGTAATATTTCATTTTTATAACGTAAAAAAACTTGTTTTGTATTCATGCGATTTTTCTACGCAAATGATTTGAAATCATTGAACACGATTTCATTGGACGTTAAAAATACAGATTGAAATTATTTCAAATTGTACGAAATTTTCATTTGGCCTATTCCAATTACTTTTCATTGAAGAATCTTGTTACAGATTTAAAAAATTGAATTGAAAAATCAACAATATTGCTTTTCCTTGTAACATATCCTTTGTAACAAAATCATCTCTTATTTTTGTTTATTAATAAGAATTATTAAATATTTTTAAATTTATTTATTTTAGATGTAAAAAAAAAATATGTATTTCCAATTTACCTCTTTCTTAAAAAAATGACCCTGTAAGTGTTTGTGAAAGTGTTTTTCATATAAAAAACATCTTTTGTTAACACTAATTAATAATTGATTCTTCTAAGTTTAGTACTAAAACAGTATATAGTATTTTTATTAGGAGATCATATGTTTTTATTTTTTAATGCATTATCCAATTTTCTGATACATGTTTTAAAATTTATTTTTCATTCCCTTTTAAAATGTAAATTCTTATTGAGTTTTACTATTCATTAATTTATAAAAAAATAGTTTCTTTAAAGTAAATGTAAATCAGTATTTTTCTTTGCATGATATTTGTTACTTTATCATTTTATAACAAACAATAGTGAGTTATTACATCATATGTCTAAAATATGCAAAAATAAAATTTATGATAGAAAAAAAAAAAAAAAAAAAAACTTTGGCTGGTTTTTAACCTAGACACGAAGACACATAAAAATGTGAATGATAAAGCATATTTTCCTTTTAAAAAGAAATAATATGGCAAATATTTTAGATACATTGAGGACTTATAAAATAACCCTTCATTTTATGGCATATATTTTCTGTTAGTGCTGACTTTTGACTTTCCTGAGAAAAGAAATTTTGTTTGCAGTATATAAATTTTCTTTGAAATATAACGTGTGCAGAATCACCCTCAAAATGTCGATAATAAACCTCATTGATTTTTTTATAGATAAGATATTTTTTTTGAAATAAACTGAAGTATATTTCATTATGTTTTCTGTTGCTTTCCTAAATATACATTTATTGAAACTAATATTATGTTTGATTAATAACTTAATTACAAGTAATATATTAAAATTAATAAAATATATAAAGCTAATTAACTGCACCCTAAATCATTTAAATTAATATTTTAATCAATTCAAATGTTAGTTTGATTAAAAGAAATGTAATTATTTGTATAAGTTATCTGTAATGTATATTAATTGGTGAGACCACAAATTTCCCAAAAAATTCAAATAACTGTTCACTTTTAAGTGATTTCTCAAAAAACTGAATTTTACTTTTTTATATGCATGCAAAAGTAAAAATCAAGACTTTCATTTTCTGTTTTCTTATTTCGCAATAATTTCAATTTGTTCTTCTCTTTTTAAAATTTATAAAAATTTTAATATGCCTTGAAGTAATCAATTGTGTATTATGTATTTAATATAAATAAAGATATTTTTAAAATTAATAAAACATTTACACTAAATTATTGATTTCGTTAAATAAATAAATTAAATACAAATACTTTATTAATAATAGAAAATTCATTTTTTGAGATACCATTTATATTACATATAATTCATTTTTATACCATTTCTATGATATAAAATTTTTATAATTTTTTTTAAAGTATAATATTTATCAACATATTATTGTATTTGTGCTGTTTACAATCTTTCATAATATTTAATTTAAAAATTGTTACAAATTTATTTTTTACAAATCTGATTAAAAATCAAAAATATTTTTAAATGGTTACTCAGACAATTAAAAGGATTAAGACAAGACCGAGAAAATTACATTTCCGGACATTGGTTACTTTATGATCTTATTGAGATTGGGCAAAAATAAAAAGTTTTAAAAAATAAAAAGAAAATTTCGTTTGCAGCTAAATATCATACAGATTTTTGCTTTTATTTCTACATCAAAAATAAATATATCATGAATTTTAAAATAAATTTTCAATTAATACAAAGACTTATTATTTAAAGTTTTATGAGAAGAATGTATGATACTTGCTAAATGATTTATAAAGCATTTTTTTTAAATTATTTACTCTACAGAACATTTTTAACTGATTTTTCTTCTATCAGTCATTTACCCTTCACTGATTCAAATCTATTCATAAACTCTTAAAAACAAATTCCTTTTTTATTCCCAAACCCAACATTTATTTTAATACTTTTTAGTTTTCATACCATAATTACTAACACATGATATTTGATTATTTTTCTAAACTTTCTTATTTTAATCAAGTGCACGAAATGCATAAATTATTATATATATATATATATATATATATATATATATATATATTTATTTATTTATTTAGTAAAAAAAATTAAAGTACATTATAAATATAGAAGTGTGTATGTTTGTAACAATTATTACAAATATTATACCATTAATTTATATATGTAAAGAAAGATATAGTTAATTGTGTTAAAGGATAATGATATTGCTTATATTTTTTAGGAATTTATATATATTTAGCATTATTAGACAAATTTCTCTAATTTTAAATGCATAAATATTTTTAACATTGTATAAACTTACAATTTAATTATGCTATGAACATGAGCATAAGAAAAAATATTTTGAGTTAAGTCATTCTTTTGGGGTTTGTAAATAAAGATTTTATAACTTAGTTTAACTTTACATTCATAGAAATTCATAATATCAATTACAAAAATTTCTCACGGACATATTTGTTTTATTTTTCATTTAATATTTAGAAAAGAAAATATCGATATTTAAGGAAGAGTAATGTTTACCCGAAAAATATAAATGAATTGGGTTAAAAAAATGTAATTAAAAATAATATAGGCAAAAACAAATAATAAAGATATTCATACCAACAATAAGAACTCACAAATTAATTGCGAAAAACATAAAATTTGGGAGATATATTTGTTTAGAAATATCTCAAATTACTAATTATATTTTCGTATGTCCGTAGCATGTAAAAGAATAGGTAAAAATAAGCAATTGATAATTAAACTGTCGTTAATATACCAAATAAAAATATGAAGTATCATCAATATGTAAAAAATTAAAATATTTAAAATATTGGTGTTTAATAAATTACTTTATGGAATCAAAAGGAAAAACAAAAAAAGCCTATTAGACAAAAATGAAGCAGATACTTCCATAAAATTTAAATAAAAAAATTTCTTACTATAATTAAATGGAAATAAAAATATTTTATTATGATATACATACATAGGAACAATTTGTACACATCTTATAAAATATTCAATAAAATAGGAACAAAATTTATAAAAAAATATTCCACTCATTATTGTTATTAATAATTTTACCGTTTTTATTTAAAAATGTAGTTTTTTGTGGTTTTTAACTTTATTTCATTACAAAAGAAATATATATTTATAAAAAAAAACTACTAAGGCAATTTTATAAAAACCAAAAAATGCAGTTTCTGTACTTTGATAATATTTCACGAAAATTAAACAGATTCACATTTGACACATATTTGCTTGCATTTCGATCATGTTTCATTAAATTAATATAATTAATTTATCGATAAAAGTACATAATTACAAATTTTTAAGATGTTTTAATTAATTTTACACATAATATATTTAATTTTACAATAAAGTTTTGATATTTTAAAGAATATACACTACTGGTTATTAAAATTGCTACACAAGGAAGAAATGCAGATGTTTTCTATTGGCGAAACATCTGGAGAACATGCTGGCCAGGGCAACAGCCGAACATGTTCCGTATCAAGGAAGGTCCGTACAATACCAGCAACATGCGGTCGGACATTATCCAGCTGAAACTGCTGCAAACGTCGTGTAACTATTCGTGCAGACACTTGTCTTCCAAACGACCCCGTTTCTTGACTCATGGCTCGTGACGTGGTTGCACGATCCATTACGGCCATGCGGATAATATGCCTGTCTTCTCGGCTGCTAGTGATAGTTGGCCGTTGAGATCCCGCATGGCGTTCCGTATTACCGTCCCGAACCCAACGATTCATATCACGCTAACAGTCATTGGATCTTGACCGACGCGAGCACTAATACTGCGATAAGATAAACCGCAATCCCGGTACGGATTGCGGTTTCAATTCGACCTTTATCAAAGTCAGAAACATGCTGGTACGCATTTCTCCTTCTTACACGAGGCATCACAACAACTTTTCACCAGGCAACAACGTTCAAATGCAATTTATGTATGAGGAACCGGCTGAACAATTTCCTCATTTAAATACAATTTAGGTGTTGCTACTGGCGCCTGCTTTGTCTTAATGCGCTGAAAAGCAAATCATTTGCATATCACAGCACCTTCTTCCTTTCGTATAAATTTCACGTCTGTAGCATGTCGCCTTCTTTGTGTAGCAATTTTAATGGCCAGTAGTGAATTTTAAACAATACACAGCGTTTCACCTTATTAAAATTAAATATAAGTTATTTCTATCAAGGAAAAAAATATGAGTTTATTAAAATTAAGTTAATAAATTTACGTTTTATCAAATACTAAACATTTTCCATTCATTTCTTCGGGAAATCTTTGGAAATAAAACGTATCAACATCTAATTTTCAAAATTTAAATTAATTGGCTCAATATATCATAGATTAGTAAAGAAATTTATGTAAATATTCATAATGATTTTAACCATTATATTAAAAGTAATGAAGCCATGATTTTTGAAAATTTGGACAAATTAATTATTATTACCTCTTAAAAATAAACATGTTATTTTAGAGAAATATTGCCTGATGAATAATCATTGAAAGGAAAACTGTTTAACGTGTTTGAAATGCCTGTATTTAAAATAATGAGATTTAAATTAAACAGCCATTAAAAATACAGAAATATATGTACTGAAATTTGATGTAAATAAACAAAAAATTTAAATCGTTCTCTCACAGAAAAAAAAATTCAAGGAAAGGTGCCTATAAAACTGCTTGTATAAAATTGGAAATAAAATTTAGAATATTAATACGTTGTTACATGCATTCATATATTAACGATTAATGATTAGCAATAGTTTATAATGGAAATAAAAAACGAAAGAAACCTAAAATGATATGTAAAATTGCATGAACTAAATATACATTAAATTAAATTACAAAATTTGCATGTATTGACATTAGAATAAGTACTTAATAATTTATAAATAGAAAACCAGTGTGAAATATGCTAAACTAAATTGTAATTAAGGTTCAAATTATAGCTTCAAATAAAAGAAAAAAAATCTTTTTAAGTAAGAAAATTGCAAAAGTAATGTGTCAATGTGGTTTAGATTAGAATGTGTTGCTAATTAAAACAAATATAATTTTGAAAAATTGAAATAATTTTTATTTTTGAATGTAAGTATATAATGTTCTTTGTATGTAAATAAATAAATGAATATACAATGATGTAAAGTACAAGGCTTGCATGAATTGTTATTAAAAGAAGAACATAATATTTTTTAAATAGAAAGAACAGTGTGATAGTTGTTGAAGTAAAGTGTAGTTCAAAATAACTTCCTTAAAAATGTATTCAAAAATTAAGGCTTTAACTATAGCTACAAATAAAAGAAAATAAATAATTACTTTTTAAGAAAGAAAATATGGCAAATGTAATGTTAAATGTGGTTTAGATCAGAATGTGTTGTTAATTAAAATAAAAATAATCTTGAAAAATCAAAAGAATTTTTTATTTTTTAATATAAGTGTGCAACGTTCATATATATATATATATATATATATATATATAGATAGATAGATAGATAGATAGATAGATAGATAGATATAAAATAACTCCATTTTTACTTAAATTCTTTAAACATATTATTTTTATAAGGAAAAATATTTTCTGTTTTGCTTACATATCTTAATGATTCTTTAGGACATTATCTTATGAGTATATGTACATGTATCATGTCTAGGTAACTATAACACCAAGTCTGAAATTGGAAAATCATAATTTCATGCAAGATAAAGGTCATAAATAATCATGTCCTTACAGAGCAATCAAAAATAAAACTCTAAAATAGAAGACAAAGTAAATCTTAAAAAGAATCATTTCTTTACCTCCTTTCAATTGAAACATAAAATTAAAAATCGCCTTTTAAACTATAAGTAATTAACCGTTTTAATGCTTCACATCTTTTAAATAAATCTCATCTGTAAAATATTTAGTACATTAGATTGCAATGCATTTTCTTTGTTAAAAGCAGTTAAAATTTTTCTCCAAAACAAATTCAATTCTATGTTCAATCGTGATAAGATATTATGACTGGAGGAAATAAAATAAAACAGCAATGTATCTTTACAAATGATTTAATGGTATGCCATAAAATCCTTATTCAAAATTAATTTAATGTTTTATAAAATTATACAAGGACGCTTTTCAAGTTTACATCAAAGAAATTTGAGTACCAAAACACATCAACTATCTCATTTTATTTACACAGTTGTCTTAATAGCTACATTTTATGTATCTTTTATTGCTCTCAGAAAGCCAATAAAACTTTTATGCATGGAATTTCCGTATTCTGTTGAAGTTTTACCTACTGGAAAACTGTCATTATTTTCCGCAACTAAAATCAATTCCTATTAATGTGATATACAGTTGCACTGCGTGTATTTTTATATGAAGTTCTTTTTAAAAAATAGAAAAACATATTCTGGAGATGAAATATGTGTTTTTGTGTGTTTAAACTAAAAACGGCATTAATTGCATGAACAGAATTTCAATTGTTAAAAAATAGGTCTATTTCATGTTTTAGAAGATATTGAAATTTTGTGAATAATATTAATTGCAACCACTTATGCTACAGTTCCCTATTTATTTTCTCATTTAGTTGACATCATCAGTTTTAATTTTTGTTTATGTTTTTCATTCATTACATTAATGTAGTTTTTCTATAACTATATTAGTGTAATGAATGAAAAATATAAAAATATTTTTCATTCTAGGTTATGATTTCTATTAAATGAAATATTTATAATGAAAATATTTATACTAAATGTTACAAAATTTATAACAAAATTTTCTACGTTATGATTTTTACAAATTGAATTATTCATCACATTAATTGAATGCCTCATTTTTACTTATTTAAACATTTGGGATTTTATATAGATTAATCAAGATAATCAATAACAATGTAAAACATCATGTTAATAATTTTTTAAAACTATTTAGTTTTTTGCGTTTACCCGACCCAACACTAGTAAAATTTTCTAGGTTATGATTTTTATTAACTGAATTATTTATTGTAAATTGTTTAAAAATTTAATAATATAACTTAATGGAAATAGACGTGTTTAATACAATATTGCTTCCTTGTAAAATTTACTTATCTCAGATTTTCTCATGTAAATAAACAATCAATATTTAAAATAATACGCCATTGAGAATTTTAGTTTATTTTTTATAAATGAAAATACATGTATATATATATATATATATATATATATATATACGTTGCTCCACAACTGAACCATAATTTAGTGTCAAGTCCTCAGTACACACATGCCATAGGTAATCCGGTTATAGGGAAGGCAACCATTCATACTTCATTCATACAAGAAAAGGACAAACTGACCACTAGACAAGATGGGTGGCAGTTAACTTGATTAAACAATGAATTTATATTAATTATTAAAGGATATAATACTCCAGGTGGATTCGAATTCATAGAAAACCAACAGTTTTTATGACTTCGAAAGTGTTTACAAGTCATGAAATTATAAAATGTTATTTTCAAAATGTCGTAAGAAAATGAATTTTGTGTTCCTTAGTTACCACAACAAATAATGTTATTAACAATAATTATTCACTTATTCATTAATAACAAATTTAGTAAGATGCATGAGATCAAATAAATAATTTTGAAAAAATATGAGTAGATTACTAAATGTATAATATAAAAATTTAAATATAAACATTATGTAATGATTTTTAAAATATTTATTTTTATTAGAAACATTACATTTCACCCAAAATGTATAAATTAATGATATCATCATTCAATAACGTATTCACTAAATGATTCGCAAAGTAAAATTATATCAAATTTCTAATGAATTTAAAATAATACCCGTTATCGGAAAAATATTATTTCTGCATAGTTTTTAAGCGATTTTATTGTTTATAGAAACAAAATTAAAATATATCTGAATAAACCTTTCTAAAACTATTTTATTTTAAGCCATATATATGGATATTCTTTTTATAAAACAAAATATTTCATAACAACTATGCTTAAAATCAAAAAATAATATATTTTTATATTAATGAATACAAATTTCTAAAATTTGTATATTTAGTAAAAATTACTATAAAAGTGTTTACTCAAAAATTTTGAAATACATAAATTTTATATTTAAGTAATAAGTAAAAATTAATTACAATTTTTATTCCATAATGTATTTGCTAAAATAAACTAAGCATAAATAAAATTTATATTTCAATTGGCTTCTTTTTTAATATTTACATTCAATTTATATGCAAAAAAAAAAAAAAAAAAAAAAAAAAAAAAAAAAAAAAAAAAAAAA
>JAPDSC010103012.1:205119-215498 GCA_026290005.1 Latrodectus geometricus
AAAAAAAAAAAAAAAAAAAAAAAAAAAAAAAAAAAAAAAAAAAAAGACGCACACAAATTTATGTAAGGGATTTAATCAATGATGAATAGAAAATTAATTCTTGTCAACATATTTATTCAACTAAGAACATTCATTGTAAGATAATTCATTAGCAAACAACTTAATTATTTTTTACTTACTTTGAGATTTTCTACTTATGGGCAACTACTTATGTAAAGCATTTCTTAATTTCATTATTTGTATACTTCTTAAATTAATTTCAGAATCGAAAAACAGTTTCTGTTTTTAATTATCTTAAATTTAATGTAATCAATAACATACAAGTAAAATGCTTTTAAAAACTGAAAAAAATAGTTTAAATTACCTGCTTTCGAATCTTAGTTAAGAAAACAAGTTAATTCAACAATCAGTTGGAATAAGGACTA
Source organism: Latrodectus geometricus (assembly GCA_026290005.1). Lineage (NCBI taxonomy): Eukaryota > Metazoa > Arthropoda > Arachnida > Araneae > Theridiidae > Latrodectus > Latrodectus geometricus. The sequence continues at coordinate 205,545 of JAPDSC010103012.1, forward strand.
TAGATGAGATTATATCCTTTATTAAAATAGTACTCTCGTATTTTTCAAATTTTATTGATTGAAAATTGTAGCATATTTTTTTGTACTGCCTAAGTTTACTTCCCATATTACTCGTTGACGTCATTACATGGCGTTATACGTAATGCATTTTAAATATGCTGACGTATTTTGTGTGTAAAATTGAATAAAAGAAAATTAGACTCGTAATTTGAAATCTTAAGTACAAAATGCATAAGGAATAAGATTGAAAATATAAAATTTATAAGATAAGTCTTTACATTTTTAGATATAATTAATATATTATTTTTGTTTTACATTATATTTTCTAATTTAAAAATAAAAGAATATTTCAGCAAATGAATATTCTGTAAATAATTTATAATTTGATAATAGTCAATAATTTGCAATAGTTGATAGCAATAGCAGTAGTAATAGTTGATAATTTGCAATTATTGAAAATAGGGAGTTTATATATGAATATTCCTGAAGACTTTTTAAAGAAATTTAATTTTACATTGTCTGCTCTTTTTCAATTAGAAATAATCTTATATTTCTTTAAAACAGTTGAAGGGAGATATTTCGTTAAAAATGACCAAATTAAATCATATTTAATACCTTTAGAAAGTATTAGAAAATATTTATTTATTTATAAGAAAATATTGTAATTAACACTCTTTTCTTCGTGAAGTTAATATAAAATTATATGATAAATTTAAATATTGCTAGGTATTTATTGTTTATAAATAAGGCTAAATCAAATCATTTGAGTCCGCGATGTATGGTTGGTTAGAATGTCGTTCTCGTTTCCGGGAAGTGATGAGTTCGAATCCCGGCTTATCCGAAGATCCGTCGTGTTCACTAATGTGACTGGGTGAAATGAAATATGTACTAGTCGCAATGTCCTCAATGTTCCCAGTCTAGATTAATAATTCTGGGGGTGTTAGAAGCAGGCCTTAAATCTTCTTTGGCTTCCTATCTCTAAATTGAAAGACCCAGATGGTGCTGACATCTCAGGGCTAAAACCGTATAGCCATCCTCGCAAGGGCTTGTTCGAAAATGAATGACGCTCTTTTTGATTTAATTCGCCGAGTACCTGATGGATGGGCTTGGCTCCTCAAAGGGTCATCAGTAACAACAAGTCAATCATATTTCCTTTTATTGTTAAATGTAAAAACTACATCAAATCTTTATTTGGTTATTTTATATTAAGTAAAGTAATCGAAGAAAATTGTAAAAATGACATATTTCATAATAATTAAATGTTTATTGTATGTTTTAACTTAAAATTTTTGTACTTTTATTTTTCTACTAACAAACGATTAGATAAATTATAGTGGTAGATTAATTTGGATAATACAAGTACATAAAAATAACCGCAAATAAAATAATATATACTTTAATTTGCAAATTGTAAGAATTACCTGTAAAATTAACAGAAATTAAACAAATATTTGAGCATATTATTCAATGAAAAATTATGTTTCCTTCTGTTTTATTAATTACTAATGAGAATCAATATTTGATGAAAAATTATATATATATATATATATATATATATATATATATATATATATATATAGATAGATAGATAGATAGATAGATAGATAGATAGATAGATAGATAACGTATGCTTTATATTTATATTATATTACATTCATTGTGGTAGAAATTTATTATATTATTTATCAAAGAAACCCGGTAAACTCTACAAGTCTTATTAGAATTTTTTTAAAAGAATAAAGTGATAATTATCAATTTAATTGCTGTTATGAATTTGTTAGTGTAAATTATAAACATAGAGCATTATTATGAATCTTTTATTATAAATGTATGCTGAATTTACCTGATTGTTAAATAAAGGGTGGAAATTTGCTTTGCAAGAGCTCTTGTATTATTTTGAACTGAAATAAAGAGTTGACACTATTATAAAAAAATATTATCAGGATTAATCGTTAATAAAAGTAAAAACAAAGACAAATGGATAAGTGTAGCACTCTGGAGAGATAATGTCTACAATATATTTTTTTTTATTCTCTGATACATTTTTTCTACATTGTCCTCCGTATTGACTGAAGTTATTATAAATTTAGTTAGACCAACTTTAATTTTAATTATAATAGTTAACTTTAGAATTCAGAATGTTTACTTCCCTCTATAGTAGTAGTAGTAGTAGATACAAAGTAGATCGTTATTATTTTGGTAATAACTTTAAAGATTACAAATTTATTTATTTATATAAATATTATAAAATAAATAGCGTTTTCTCAGTTACCACAAAGCTATTAAAATATATGGCCAAAGAAAGCTAAATCATAGTTTAAAAGATAAATCATAGATAAATCAGAATTTCCATAAACATTTTTAGATTTGATATGGTCATCAATGTTAGAAGTACGGTTAGTTTAGTTATTAATTTTTTAATTATTTTACTTGAAAGTCATTTTGCATCTAAAGTAAATAAAACAGCAATCTCAAACATTAAATTAAGAGTAACTCTTCTATTTACCAATTCATGAATATTTTTCTCGTTACAACATTTTTATTCATCTTACTCGTAGACATATTTAAGTAAGTGGAAGATATACGGATAAGCATTTTATCATCAATACAAAACTTGCCTTCTCATAGTTTTTCGAAACCAACAGTATGTATGTCAGTGATTTTGAACTATATCCTAAATCTTTGGGAGATTGTGATAAGTTCATATGAAATGAATTTTATACAGACTAATGCTGATATAAATTTTGCTTCATTCTGTGAGTATCAATTCGATGACAATAAGTTAATGAACCAAATCTTTATGTCACAAAGTGGTCTTCTGGATTTCAAGATAGTTTGTATTGAATTTATGAAAAAACCATAGACACCTATACCTATATTTTACTTAGTGTTGCCTGTACATTTTATATTTTTCTGCATTCGTTTCAAAGTAATTTAAAGCAGATGAGTAAAATAATCTGTGATTTGGAATATTAAAATAATATGTTCATCACTTAAACTACATAATTAATATATATCAATTAAACTAGAACTTATGACTTTGTCAGGAGTGATTTTCTCCATAATCAGGGAACTTGCTTGAAAATCCAAGGCTGAACCTCCTGCTCACCCATGGTACTTTCAAAAACACTCTGTAGCCGCCATGACATCCAGGGCCTCTACGGTACATCAGACAGCATTCTCAAAGTTTTTCTGGCCATCTGAGATGCATTGCTTTTGAGGGTGATGAAAAACTTTTCCTCCATGCCCAAAATGCAACGTTAGCCCCTTCTTTCCTCAGCATATTTTGAAATGTCTGGGCTTCTCTTGGGAAGAGGCTGAGTCATTCAACTGTTTACTGATCATTTTTGGTCTCATGGATCTGGTCTAGTTTTACTAGACCAGGTAACGGATAAGTCTTATCTCCACCTTACAAGTGTATTTTAAAAAAAAATACATGTGACATTGCTAAAAATTGTATTGAAAAATAAAAGTAAAAAATAAGTTCATCTCGGAATTTTTGGAATCAATGACTTACAATGTTCACTATAAAGTATAAAATAAAATTAGCTACAATTTCATTAAATCTATAAACCAGGGGTGGCCAAGACGACGACCGCGGTCGGCTGGTCGACCGTGAAGATATTTTAGGTCGCCCGCGCGACCCTCCCGATAAGGACCTCGGATATTAACAGTTTAGTTTGTGATTTATGGCTCAGAATTAATGAATTATTTATAATAAAAATTTTCTACAATTTACGCTTTAAGACCTAAAACAAACTGTGCAAAGTAATACAATGAATTTGTCGTTTTACAATGGAGAATTAAATAGAAACAACTTGGCAAAGTGGGATGCTCAGATTATAACCAGATTGATGATAGCGAAGCGGCGAATCGACTAGTCTACCCATCACACCAGCTAGTTTAGTTTCAGTTCTCAGTTAATCGTTTTAAGCTGCAGGTCTCTCACTTCCTATCACACTGATACGATAGTTTGTTAACTGATACGATAATTCAACAACACATCCAAAATGATTCAGCCAGGTACCAGTGCTAAGAGAAATAAAACATACCATTATGACAATGCTTGGGAAGATTGTCTTCTTTATGTTATGGTGAAAAGAAATATGTTTATCTCATTTGTAACTCAAATATGGCACTTCCAAAAAAAGCAAACTTCGAAAGACATTTTAAAACCATGCACTTAAAATACGCTACAGATTTTCCAATCGGCAAAGAACTTCGAAAAGTTAAAGTGCATGAATTAAAGTTAAATTTACATTTACAGCAATCGTTATTTACGAGACCAGGCATCAAAGCTAAAACAGTAACATTGGTGTCGCTTAAAATTACGGGAGTTTTGATGAAACAAAAAAAAACCCACTCAAAGATGGAAAATTAATAATAATAATAAAAAAAAAACTTTCTGTAAATCGGGTGAAGTGCTTTTCCACAATTTTAAAAATAAATTTGAAATAACATCGTCAATAAACAATATTCCTTTGTCGCGTAGCACTGCGATGCGTTAGACAGAAGCTATGAATAATAATTTGGAGGATTCATTAAATGACTATTTAAAAGCTTGTAAGTTTTCATCACTTTAATTTGATGAATTCACAAATATTAGTGACATTCCTCAGTTATGGTTTTTGTGAAAATGATTTTCGAAGGAATGACTTCAAAAGAAGAGTTACTAACTATAATTCCATTGAAAGGACAAACGAGAGGTCAAGTCATCTACAATTCATTTCAAACTTTGTTGATAAGACAGGATTTCTAATACATAAATTAGTCTCTATTACAACAGGTAGATCTCCAGCAATGATCGGGAATCGAATTAGTTTTATTGCCTTGTGAAATAGGAAATTCCCAGTTTTACCAGCTATCGTTGTATTTTACACATCAACAGGTGTTGTGTTCAAAATTACTAAAGTCTAATGATATAATGCAAATTGCTTTTAAAATCGTCAATTCAATTCGTTCAAGAAGTCTTCAAAGATGACAATTTCGACCGCTTTTGGAAGAAACTGAATCAGAGTACGGAGATCTCTTATTGCACAGAGCCGTGAGGTGGCTAAGCCATGGAGCGATTTTAAAAATATTTCGTATTTTGTTACCAGAAATAAAAAAAAAATTCTACAAATGAAAGAATAGCGTTGTAGATAAGAAATTGGAAGACAAGAAATGACTCCTGAAACTATCTTTTATCTGCGATATCACTGCAAATCTTAACGACTTAAACCTAAATCTACAAGGAAAGAATAAAATTAACAGACATGATGAGCAAGATTAAAACTTTCAAAATGACTATAAAAAGGTATGCTTCTCTATAATGAAAAAGTGAATTGAGAAAATTCAAAAACATGGAGGAAGAGTGCATCCATAATCCAAGCCGAGACTTCAAAGATTTCGTCGAAAACTTATATATTTTGTTTGAAGGATTTGAAAGAAGGTTCGTCGACTTAATTAGGTTGCAAGATATACTCAATTTTATGATATTTCCATTAAATGAAAATGTCAACCTTGATGGAGTATCTGAAAAAATAAGACATTTAATAGATACCACTTCAGTCACTATCGAGGAAGAAATTATTAAATTAAGATACGACATATTTATTAAATCCGGAGCATCTAGCGATACTGATTATTGGAAATTAATTTCTGAGGAAACGTTTCCTAATATTTGCAAATTGATTTTGTATTTGAAATCATACTTTGGATCGACGTATCTTTGCGAATCTGCTTTTTCAACCATGAATGCAATAAAAACCAAACTTCGGTCTCGTTTAACAGATTTAATTTCGTGTTTACGCATTGCAATAAGCGCGTACTAGCCACAATATTATAAACTTGTCACAGATATACAATGTCAATTTCAACTAAACGCAGTGAATAGGATGGTCAGCTTTTGATATATGAATGTTTTGATTATTTTCGTCACTAAATTTTTATTTTCTAAATATTAATGTAATATTTTTTAGAAAAATTAGATAATTTATTTTTTCTCGTTACCGAAAATAAATATATAAACATGTACATTACGTTAATTTAACTTAATCATTGGTAGACCGCCTTCGACTTTTTAAATGTGGAGAAGACCGCGGATTCCAAAAGTTTGGCCACCCCTGCTATAAACAATTTCATTAAACGATCTATTTCTTTCTCCTTACGATAATCATTGTAAGAGAAAGATAATAGATCGCAATTAGTGCCGTAAATATTTGTGTCGATTATTTAAAGGGATGTATTTTTAAAAACTACTAAAAATAGTAAAAGCATTTGATAAACTGAATATTTATCTATTATTGAAATTTATTTCAATATCGAAGCTTATTTCTGACAGAAACTACTTAACAATTCCTTTGATGATAAATTGCGGGATCGTAATGGAATAGTACCTAAAATTATTTATTTATTATTTCATACTTATAAATATTACGCAGAATTTTGTTTTTGTTATAACCAAAGTTCTTTAACTGGACTTTATATGTTTATTCTTTATGGTTAACTAATAACGCGTTAACTAATAATTCTAAACTATCTTGTTTTGAGTATTTTGTGATCAGTATCTGACTTAACGATGAACCATTTTATAAGCTGTTTTTTGAAACTACCACGAATTATACAATCAATATTCAAGAATTCTCTCCAGGCTAAGAGTTCTATATAATAAATTAATTCTGTCCTGGATTCAGCATAGATGCTAATAAATCATTAAGAATTAAATATTATTTCTAGACCAAGAGACTCAAAATTTATCTATTTATTACATAAAACACAGAAGTTATCTTCATAAATATTATATTAAAATTTCTTTTTTATATATTTTATTTCATTATATCGAAAAATCGATCTTGTGACTGTGAAACATTTTAGCTGATTGATACATGGCCGACAGACGTAGTAGGTTATAAGAAAAGGTGTATAAAAAAAGAATAAGGTGTTTTCTTCAAAAGAAATCACTTTCAGTAGGGGGTATGGTTTCCACTGACGACCAGCAACGTTGACACCTTTGAGCCATGGAGTCAATGAGGCTATTAATCACGAGTTTGGGTATTCTGTCCCACTCTTCCAGAAGAGCACTCTCCAATTCTTGGAGAGTTTGTGGGGGTGGTTGGTGGCCAGCAACTCATCTTTCTAGAGCGTCCCAAACGTGCTCTATTGGATCCATGTCAGGAGAACACGCTGGACATTCCATTCGTTTAATTACTTCCTTTAAAAAAAAATCCTCCACCAGGTTAGCACGGTGTGGCCTGCAGTTATCATACATTAAAATGAAGTCATCTCCGATTGCTGCGTGTAAGAGACTAAGGTCTGAGGATCTCACATTCCTATATCGGCGGCCAGTCTGAAGTCCATCTCGAATGATATAGAAGCCTGTGCGCCCTTCAGTGGAAATGCTACCAAACACCAACACTCCCCCAACGCCAAATCTGACACTTTCGTGCACGAACGCAGGATTACTCCTACTGCTACGGTCCCTCCAGATGAAAATACGCCTACTATCAGGATGAACAGAGAAACGGGACTCGTCAGTAAAAAGAACATTGCTCCATTCATTTCTCCTCCAGTTCAATGCTCTGTTGCCACTTCCTGTGGTAGCGACAATGCCTTGAAGTTAATTTAATGAATATCATCGGTCGGCGAGCAAATAGACCTACACCATGAAGCCGTTTTCGGGCAGTCTGAGTTGAAACCGTGGTGTCAGTAGCCGAGCGAAGGTGTTGTTGGAGAGAAGTAGCGTTCATATTTCAGTGTCTCTGAGCCGTTGTCATCATTGGGCGTTGTTGCCCGTCTAAGACCTTGCCTTGATCTTCGACCTGCACTTCCAGTCTCCAAAAAACGGTTCCAGATCCTCGAAATCACACTTTGACACTCCAATGGCTTGTTTTACTTTGGCTTCTTTCTAACCTACCAACAACTCTCCAATCTTCTGAACATGTTAAATGACTTTGCTGAGACATCGTAGTCATTGAAACAAAGCAGTCACTGAATGCCGATCATCCTTGTCTTGATTGTCTTTTATTCAGTTGAAAGTCAAATTTCATTCATTTGCACTGAAGCGACGTTTTTGACGTCGAATTAAAAATCAGCACACTCCTCAGTTTCAAAATCAGAAAAATTTGCATTTTTGATTCTCCTGTTGCATTTTCGGGGGTAAAAAAATCGCTAATATCTTTATTTTATATAAAACTTACAATTTCCTTTAATTGTTTTGAACAATGTATTTTCATATTTTTTTATTTCTAATGGCGGGCACCCTTGGGCAAGTAAGTACTTTTTGTAGCATCAAGGCCGGAAATAACTACTCATTTTATCGTTACCCAGTGGGCCCCTGTGAAACAAGTCACGGAGGTACGAGTAGCATCGCTCACACCACACCCCACCACCAAAAACCCTTTATAGGGCGGGAAACATTCATTCATCATCTGTTGCGGCAGGAAGCCTTCAAGAAGAAGGCCTCTGTGGTCATTTGAGGGGTAACCCCACAGAATATTATGGGCATTGAAGTCTCCCCCTATGATCACTGGAAAGCTTGCATAGTTATTAAGAAGGTTCTGCAGCAGTTGAAGGCAGGTATCAAGACATTCACAGGGTGACGCATAGAGGCTGATCACAATTATGGGATTGGGTTGTAAATCTATTTGGATGGCTATTAGGTCCCGTTCTGAGATGATAATTGTTGGGTTGAATGGTGCATTTATAACTATGGCTGCACGTGGGTTCTTGGGACCATTGGCGTATAGGACTTTCCAACTTAGGGGTAATCCTTTTATATCACCTCTCAGAAGGTAGGGTTCTTGAATTAATCCAATGTTGATGCTGTTGGTTGCCATGAAATAAGTCAATTGAGTTATCGCTGAACGGCTACGCTGCAGATTGGCTTGCATGTACTTGATGTTGCTACACGTGAGCATAGTTAAATTTCTGTCTGTGGGATGTTGCTTGATGGGAGGGGCATTTTTTGCATTGAGAGTTCTGCTACAGGTGAGATTTGTTTGAGAACTGGCTGGTTGCTGATGTGTTGGATACATAATAAATTTGGTGAGTTAGTATTTGCTGTAGGACTTAGAAGTTTTGGTGAGATGCGTCAGTAAGAGAGGCGTTCGTTTAGGTAGTAATGGTAGGAGGGGCAATTAGGGCTATATGCAGTGTGTTTAGTGGAAAATTTTGCTCCATTCTTGTTGTTTTCATAGCAGTTGATGCAACACACATACGAAGATTCGCAATCTTTTGAATCAATTCATTCATCATCTGAGGAAAGGACAAGAAACACAGAGTGAGAGAGAAAGAGTAAGTACAACCATGCCCGAGCTGGGATTCAAACCCAGATCCTCCCCATCCGTAGTCAGTTGCGCTAACTACTAGACAGGTTGGGCGGCTGTTTTTTCATATTATCAGTTTTATTTAGCTTCAAAATATTACTTTTTCTCTAAATTGTAAAAAAACTTATTTTAATACATTTGAGATAACGTATACTAAATTAAGTTTATTTATGATTTTATATAGTAATATCGAACAGAATAAAAAAGGTTTGCAAAAAATATTTCAGTGCTTTTTTTTATTATTTACAAAATAATAAATCGAACTTAACATAAATGTTCTTTAATATTACAAAAAAATAAAATATTATGGGAAAAGTAAAAAATCTTATACATGCTTCCTCATCCATTACTCGACTTATTACTCAAAATATGCATGGCCTCATCCATTTTCAAATAATGATATATCATATTCCTCTTCTATAAAGCAAATTATTTCTGAAATTTTGAAAAAGAATTTTAAAGTGTACAAAGATTGAAAGTATAAACAAAATTATTATAAAAGTTAAACTCGAAAGCTGCTTAATCTTCTACGACGCTTGCCTATATTTTTAAAATATATTAAATTGTTTTTGAGTAAAAATATTGTCTCCTTTTCTGTTGCACGTATAATAGCACCTCTCACTATTTTCAGAACACGGTATAAAAGGAG
>JAPDSC010103012.1:220498-237594 GCA_026290005.1 Latrodectus geometricus
AGTTATACATTTTATTAGATATTTTAATCGATTTTAAATATTAAATCGATTTTAAATATAATAGGATATTACTAAGAAGTTTTCTTGATTTAACTTCATTAAAAATTTAAATTGTTAACCATATATATAATACTTATATGATTAATACACACACAGAGTTATATATACATATCATATTGAATTATACTTTGTATGAATATATTGAATTATACTTTGTATGAAGAAAATTTTGCTCTAGTTTCTTTATCAATGCTATAATTTATTTGATATGGTTTTAATTTTCAAAAAACAATTATGCGGAATATTTGAACAAAAAATATTTTACTTCTATTAATTACTTTTTAATTCATTAATATTGTTTTATTGTGTATTGAACTTGAACTATATGATGAAAGTATTTCCAATTTTCCGGTAGATTCATGCCTATTAAAAAAATAACAATTTTAATTTCAAGCACTTTCGACAGTGTTCTTTTTACTATCTGATTTTTTTAATGTTATTATTTCTCTAATTTGATGTACAGAAATTTGAGTTGAAATTTGTACGAAAATAATCGCAAATCATTTTAATTGGCGATAACCTATTTCATTGCTGATATTGACACGGTGGATTGCTTGAAGGGATTTATGGAAAATGTATCTCACTTAATCTAAAATTTCTGTTCAACAGCCCATTCATCACAGTGTTATTAGTTTCAAGTGTAAATATCTAAGGTTGATCAAGACTAGGTAACACATTATAAAACTCCCATTTCAGGCACAATGGAAAAGCTCTAGAAATTATAGTGCGAAAACAAACGATATCTAAGTCATTTTGTCGTACAGTTCTTGGTAAAGAAACCATTGTAACTTCCGAAACCTAGATCCGTTTACCGATGATTTGAGAGAAAATGAGTTACGCATCAATGAATTTTCTAGAAATTTTTTTGATGGAATTTCAATTGCACATTGATATTATTTTTATGTAAGAGTATTATTTTTATGCAAAATTTGGACAGTTAATTTAATGAGAAGATAATGAATCAGAAAAGAAAACAAAACATTTTCTGATATCAAACAAAGATAAAATAGCACAGTGCTGCCAACATCTGCTAAACAAGCAGATGAATGATTAACATCTGCTTATTTGCAGACTATGCTTGTTTGCACCACTATGATATTCAAGATTGAGATAGTTTGTAGGCACCAAAAAAGGTATTGTAAAGTGAAGAAAATCAAAGTATTTTTTCAGATAAACCACAGAGAAATTCTTTTCAAAGTCGGAAAAATTTGACAGAACATTTTTTAAAATGTGCATTTTCACATTTTGTAGTCTTGACACAGAAAAAACTTTCTAAATAAATCAGGCCAAAGAAATTATTTTGCTTGATTTTTCATCAATAAAATGAAAGTAAGATTTGTTTTAAAGTACGAATTTTATTTTGTGCGTATTTTTTTATATATAATGTGTACCAAATATTTTTTTTTAAAAAAAAGAAGTTTTGTGAAAAATATATTTTCAGATGTAATTCTGAATTTTATATTTTTAAAATTTATCATTTTAAGAACAATTTTTCTATCCCTAAGAACTTCGTTGTTTCTTTTTAAAAAAGTTTTCTGCTTTCTTTTAATGTGTATTGTATAAGAATAAAATCTGTAGTATCTTTTAGAACATTACATCTTGCTTCGGAATATTGTTGAGTGATTCACACATGATTGTATTAATAAAAAATATTTATAAATGTTGACAATATTACTCTAAGGAAAATCATTTACAACTGCTTTCGGTTTATCAAATGTTAAAATAATCATATCTTATATTTATTAAGTAATTAATTAAGTTATTATAAATTGAATGTGATTCAATAATATAAAAAATATTAAAATTTTATATCAAAACTTTAGTACTTACATACAAAACACCAGAAAATGTTTCCTCGTATTTACTTTATTATTACTTAAAAATTGTTTTGAGTCTAATCTTACAATCACTTTAAGCTAAATTAGTAACTAATTAATTACAAAAATCAATGTAAATATAGATATTCAATTTTAAATTTTAATTTTTTACTGATATTATATACTTAAAATTAAAACTTACATTTAACAGCAATATAATAAAATATTCCAATAACTTCTTTAATGAAGTAAATATTGAAACTGAACTCTAAACTTTATTTAAAAATCTTAATTTATCAAACCTTTTTTTTTAATTCAAGAAGCAAATTTAAAAAAAATGTCAGTCATGGAAATAAAATAATAGTATATTGAAAAGTTGCAATAAACAGTTTTTTTAAATGTTATTTACAAAAAATATCAATTAACAATCTTGACATATCTATTGAAAATTTTAAGAAAATTGTTAAACTAAATATTTCTCGAGATATCTAGATTATATAGGTAATTCCTGTCCTTCTGAGATCTATTTAATCTATTTATTCGCATTTAGAATAACAAGTGAATTTATTAAAGTATTTTAATATTAAAGTTCGGTTAGCTAATTGAATTTGAAATTGCGTAATTTAATGTTATATTGCTGTCAAAGATACTTAAATAAAAGTTAACTGAAGATGAGGAGGATAACTTGTTTTGAGAAAACTTGAAGTTTATTTACACACAGCTTTCACATATAATATATACTTATTCTAGTAGATAATTTATATTTAATTGAAAACTCAGTTTACAAATATAATATATTTCATATTTGTTTAAGATATTTGAACGAAATTTAAAATAAATTCATGTTTTTATTCCTTTCAAATCGGTTCACTTTCCAATAAAAACACTAAATATGCAATAGGGAACTTGACATCAGCCACAATCTCTTGAATTGGTGATCCTGGAGAAAAAACTGAAACACTCTCCAAAAATAAAATTTATTTCTGGATTAAAGGAAAACAAACATTTTACCTATTCCAGCAGCAGGTGAATTGAGTGCAAGCGTTTTTAGGATAAAAACAACACCAGCTGTATCTCAGAAAATTATTTACTTCAAAATCTTCAATAATAGAGCTCATAAGAACAGCAAAGAATTTACATTAAAATAAAACAATATTAATTCTTACGCCGGCCGATGGCTAAGTGGTTAGCATTACTGAATCTTATGATGTTGGTCCCGGGTTTGAATCCCAGTTCAGGCATGGACGTTGTTTTCCTGTGTTTCTTTGTCCTTTCTCCTTAGATGATTTTGAATGTATCCCACCTTATAAACGAGTTTGTAGTACAGTAGAAGTCCGATAATCCGGCACGTTCGGGACCGGCTCGGTGCCAGACTACCGAAAATTCCGGTCTATCGGATGGTAGTTATAAGAACAATAGGTTAATAATTAAACTACAAATACAGTATGCAAATACATACAACAAAGTTTATTCTACATTTCATATAATGTATGTACACGTACTGTAAAACATATTTCCCTTAGATTTAAAAAAGTCATGAATGTCTATTTGTTTTCTTGACTTTTGGCGTTTAGTTTAAAATTTATTTCTAATGATATGGAAATCAATAACTTCTGAAGCACTGTACTAGCCTCAGCAAAATATACTTATTTAGTGATGCTGCAGCTTCTGCCCAGCTGATTTTTCCTTTTCTTCCGTTTCGGCAGCTGAGTCACTTTATTTAGGCTTAGGTTTTGAAAACATGGTCACCCTGTGTACAGTTAGAAAGAAAATCACTTTTTTTATAAACAGTTTCAAAAGTTACGTTTACTATTGACTAGCCGGCCGCTAATTGTTTCCGAATAATACCGAGCGCTTCCGGATGATCTCGAACTACCCAGAAAACTTCCGAATAGCTCTCGAGCGTTTTTATTTGCTTTACAGACATACTTTGGGAGAAAGCCAAAATTTTTATAATTTTCCGGAGCGATGCCGGACTATCGGGCATTCCGGACTGTTGGATGCCGGATTAATGGACTTCTACTGTAGTGTGACGTGGATAATTCTATTCTCCACCGTGACTTGGTTCACAGATGCCCACCTGGTAACTTCAAATGAGTAGCAATTTCTGGCCTTTTTGTGGCGAAGGGTCAATCACCCGGTGGCCAAAGTTGGAAAAAAAAACATTTAGATTTTTGAGCAATAGTATTTCAATATCTAACTTCATAGAAGCTGAAATTCGAATCCCTGTCCATTGCCACATTCCAATTCAATGCCAGATAATTTCTTGTTATCATGGGAGATTTGATTTAATAGTTCATTCAAGAATTTACTATATTTGCAAAATTTTTAAATAATGTAACATTTTAACGACATATATTATAGACTTCTAATGTTCAAATTTTATTGACATTTTAATTTTATTTATGTATAAACATCAAAAAAGCTGTTTTAAGTTTTTTTGCTATATAAAGTTTAAATGTTGTTGTTATTTCCGTGTCCTAGGTAGGCTGGAATTATTGGGTGCGCTGCTCCTTCTTCCACATGAACCATAATTTCGCGTGGAGTCCGACTTCCTCAGAACACACAAGACATAGGTATATGTGTATATTCATTCATACAAGGAAAGTACAAATCCTGGAAAGAGAGAAAGTATATCCATTCCCGAACTGTCATTCGAACCCAGGATCTCCCTATCTATTGTCAAGCACACTGACCACTTGACAGGGTAGTTGGCATAAAGGTTTAATAAATTTATCAAACACAGATTATAAAAGTAATTACAGATTCTTGTTCCTTTTTAGAGTACTTTTAAAATATTTTTTCATTGCTTTTCAGAACACCTTAATAACATAATATTTTCTTCTTTTAATGTGTAATATAAAAATAAGTATATTTATATCTATGGAGACTATAATAAAAATGAGAGTAAAAAGTATGTAAATTATATCATATTTCATACGGCAATGTTTCTAAAATAGCGAAAAAGGTCCATTTAAGTTTGGAAGAATGAATATTTTCCTTAAGCTTCTACCGCAAATATGTAAATTTCGCAGAAGTGAGAAAACAATTTGGGAGCTATTTTGAAAGGTATCTTCAAATGCTACGCACGATTGCGCTGTAAAGTGTAAGTATCAAGGAAATGTAAGTATTCAAATAGTAGCAGTTAACTTGAAGCAACTGAAATTCTCGTAAGAGAAAACTTTATGCTTTGGCTGTAATATCGATGCTATCACACGTTCGACATATAGGATGATCCTCTCTTTTGGTAATGGATAGATAAAATTCAAGTGCATATATTTTTAGTAAAACATGAAAATATTTATTTAATTTCTGGATTTCGTTTGACAGAAACTGAGTTTTACAAATTAGCTAGCAGATATTTATTTGTTGCTAAAATTTAAATTTTTATTACGTTTACAATCAATACCAATTGTTATATTATTGCACTGTATTACAATATGAAGCTCGAAATATTAATTTGAACTATAAAAGCACTGATATTACTCTAACATAATTTTATATTACAAAAACTGAGCTTTATAATTGAGCTGACTTATATTTATATGTAGCTATGTTTACAAGTAATATCAATTAATTTATTATTACCTTATATTTCAATATCAAGATCGAAATATTAATTTCATATAAAATCATTGATATTACACTCACATAATTTTGTATTACAAAATTTAGCCTTATAATTTAGCTGGAAAATAATTATTTCTTGCTAAAATCAGAATTTATGTTAAGTTTACAAGTAATATCAATAATTATATTATTATATTATATTACAATATGAAACTCGAATTATTAATTTTAAATAAAAGCATTGATAATACAACTACTTAATTTTATATTTTAGAAATTAAGCTTTATAAATGACCTGGTAGATATTTATTTGTTGCTAAAACTAAATTTCATGTTATATTTACAAGCAATAAAAATTCATATTTTAGGACGTATTACAATATGCAGCTCGAACTTTTTTTTGCATTTTAATTATTTTTTTGTCTAAAAAAACATTATAATACATCATGAAGCACGATTCAATTTAACATTTCATTTACATATATAAATTGATTGTGAATCCTACCAATGCTCTGAACATTATTGATGCTGATTGATTGACTATTTAACATGTACTCAAGATAATTTTTTCGAACTAAGAATAATTTAATTTTGAACTAGAAAAAGACTAGATAAATGAATTCTTAAGAAATAAAAATCTAAATACTTCAACCTTGAAGTACGGGCTGATAAGATTGGAAACAATGAAATTGTTTGTATGATTCAGCTTAGAACTTTTGGTTTACAAAATGTTTTTTAAAAAAAATATAATGAGAACTTAATATATATGCTGCTTAAACTGAGATTTTTCCTATTTTATATATTTTATACCATTTGCTGAAAAAAATACTAACATTTTTACCATCAATTTATTTAGATGTATAAAATTAAAAAAAAATCTTTCAAAGATTGCGTTCATAAAGTAAACTGTAAATATCCTAAATGACCGATTTTGATCCCCATCATATTGATAAAAATACACACACAACATAGATTTGCATACCCAAAATAACTCAATATTTTACATTTTCCTAGATGATAGAATGTGATATTTGTATGCGTTTAATATTATAAAAGCTAAAGCCGCAGTAAAAGAGGAAAATAACATATCGTGCAAATCTAATTTTTCTATCATTAATCAAATGACAGCCAAATTGTGAAAGAGTCATATTTCTTTGTAATGATACATCATTATCCTATTTCATGTAAAACATAATGTCCATAACTTTTAAAGACAACTTTAAAGGTAGTAAAGTATGAGGACTTAAGAAAATCGATTTAAAGTTGAAAGCTACTTAATCTTCAATCCATTTGTTTACTTTTGAGAAAATATTAAGATTTGCGTGGGTAAAAATATGAAACATTCTTCCTTTTAGTCATTCATTTATTATACAAGGTATTGCCTTTTTAAATGATGCCTTTTTTATTTTTTATATTTATCATATTTTATATTTAGATGAAACACTTATTTAATTTATTCCCAGATTATATTTCCTTCAACAGTAATTAATATTCTCATTCATAAAATTACTTTTCGTTTGTTTTTAATAAATCTCTACATTGTTTGTTTAATTGCAAATCATTTACCAACTTATCTAAGATTTATTCAGTTATTTTTTTTCTTTTTTAATTGATTTCGAGCAGTTTCATATGTACTACGATTTTATTTTAATTTTTAATTATTTTATCTGTTATGTTTCCTTCGTATTAATACTTTTTATACCAATTAATTTCAAGCGAGGTTTCATAACTAATAAATATCATTTAAGAATGAGAATTCTCCTACATTGTTTACAATAATATATCTTGATACAAATTATTATGAGTGGTTTTTTTACGTTATAACTCAAAAATTATTTTTCGGTTTTACCTAATGATGTATTTTAATTTACAACCAATGAAAAAAGAGTCATAAATCATAAACAAATAAAAAATTGAATGAGGATATATATAATCGTAAAAAATAAAAATTGATTATTTATCTTAGTTACTTGTCATAGAAATAAAAATTTCATGTAAGATATAAATGGAACAATATATGCTGTTTTTATGTTATTGATACTGTATTTCATAATTTAATTTTTCTTTCTCTCATTACAGAGCTAATTTTTATTCAATAATAATACCATAATTAATATATATATATATATATATATATATATATATATATATATATATATATATATATATATATATATATATATATATATTGTTCCATTTATATCTTACATGAAATTTTTATTTCTATGACAAGTAACTAAGATAAATAACCATAATCATCACTAAGACAAATATATTATACTAGAAATAACAAGTGATTAAATTTTCAAAAAATTTGGCTGGATAGATCCTGAGAAATCAGTACCCAGAACAACCACCTCTGGCAGTAATAACAGCAGTTATACGCCTGGGCATTGAGTCAAACAGAGATTGGATTACATGTACAGGGACAGATGCCCTTGCAGCTTCAACACGATACCACAGTTCATCAACCGTAGTGACTCGCGTTTGGTGACGAGCCAGTCGCTCGGCAACCATTGACCAGACGTTATATATAGGTGAAAGATTTGGAGAACGTGCTGGCCAGGGCAACAGCCGAACATGTTCCGTATCAAGGAAGTTCCATACAATACCGGCAACATACGGTCGGGCATAATCCTGCTGAAACGAAGGGTTTCGCAGGGCTCGAATAAAGGGTAGAGCCACGGGTCGTAACACAACAGAAACGTAACGTGCACTGTTCAAAGCATCTTCAATGCGAACAAGAGGTGACCGAGATGTGTATCCAATGGCACCCCATACCATCACGCCAGGTGATGGGCCAGTATATCGATGACGAATGCAAGCTGCCAGTGTGCGTTCACCACGATGCCGCGAAACACGGATGCAACCATCATGATGCTGTACACAGAACCTGGATTCATCTGAAGAGATGACGTCTCGCCATTCGTGCGCCCAGGTTCATCCTTGATCACACCATTGAAGGCGCTCTTGTCTATGACGCAGCGTCAAGGGAAGCCGCAGCTATGGTCTCCGAGCTGAGAGTCCATGCTGCTGCAAACGTCGTCGAACTGTTCGTGCAGACACTTGTTGTCTTCCAAACGACCCCGTTTCTTGACTCACGGCTCGTAACGTGTTGCACGATCCATTATGGCCATGCGGATAATATGCCTGTCTTTTCGGCTGCTAGTGATAGGTGGCCGTTGAGATCCCGCATGGCGTTCCGTATTACCGTCCTGAACCAATAGATTCCATATTCTGTTAACAGTCATTGGATCTCGACCGACGCGAGCAGCAATACTGCGATAAGATAAACATTAATCCCGGTACGCTACAATTCGACCTTTACCAAAGTCAGAAACGTGCTGGTACGCATTTCTCCATCTTACACGAGGCATCACAACGTTTCACCAGGCAACAACGTTCAAATGCAATTTGTGCATGAGGAACTGGCTGAACAATTTCCTCATTTAAACACAATGTAGGTGTCGCTACTGGCGCCTGCTTTGTCTGAATGCGCTGAAAAGCTAATCATTTGCATATCACAGCACCTTTTTCCTTTCTTATAAATTTCACGTCTGTAGCATGTTGCCTTCTTGGTGTATCAATTTTAATGGTTATAGTAGTGTATATATATATATATATATATATATATATATATATATATATATATATAAACAGAGGTAGTAAGTATATTACGTGATTAAGATAAATATTTTAGTAGTATTATTCAATCATTTTGAATTTTCTACTATAATGTTAAATTTGCATAAAAACTATTGTTTATTTATACTGTTGAATATTTTATTACATTATTTTCATTTAAATTGCGATATATTACTTATTGGAATTTATAAGTTTTTATTCATAAAATATTAATTTTATATGAACCGATACACAATTCATATTTGATGTGAAATGAAAATTCGTAAAATATTATGTTGATCTAAATAAATATAACTTAACTATTTCTAAAAAACAAAAATTTATTTACATTCTGATTGGGTTTTGTATTGTTTTTATATATTATTATTTAAATTTTTAAAAATTCATTCGTTATAAATAAAAAAATAAATGATAAATGTATTTAACTAAATAAAGAGAAAGATAATAAAAATGAAAGATAAGTTAAAATAATTAGTAATTTTGGATTTGTTATGGATACATTACTACATACTAATGACTTGAAATATGAGAAGTAATAAATTACTATGTAATAATATATTATATTATTTAAAAACATTCCTATTTTTTTTAATAAATTATTAAGTAGTTATGGGAAAACACGTATATTTGAATATTGTCTGGAGTATGAGAGCTTTTTACATTCTTTTATTTGGTCTACCTTGGGATGTACTGGAATGTTGATAACGCTCTGCGATATATCAATGTATCAGCCTTTAAATTATCCCCTTTTGCACTTTTTATTAATAATGTATAAATAATTTTAGTTTGTTGTTGACGGACCTTTCTCAAAAAAATATTTTCATTAATAATTTGCATATTGATAAAAAAATTAATAGTTAATGTACTTCAATATATAATAGTTATATGCGTTATATCTGCTGTTATAAGTTTGTAACAGTAGACCTTTTTTTTACTCTAATAATCAATTTATGAAAATTAATGAGTATTAAGAAAATAATGTACTAAAATAACTAGGCTCTGCATTAATTTTGACATCACCACAAAAAACCATAAAATCTTTCAAATTTTATAAAATTATAATATATTATTAATAATAATATATTATTATTTCAGATTCTTATCATTAACATTAATTTAAAAAGTAATAAAAAACTAGATTTATGATTTTTTTAAATCTACACAGTAGCCATATGTTTAGTCTTTAAAAATAAGATCAATGATTTTAAAATTGTAAATCATTTTGAAAATTAAAGAAAAAATAGTCCATTTATGGCATGCATATAGTAAATATATGTACAGAATACAACAAGAAAAATAACAAGTAAATTACATTAAGGCGTACAAGAATGTGACATAATCATAAAAAATTTATTCACAAAGCCCATACCTCTGAGGGTGTTTGACGCCAGGCCTTGGGTATTTTCTGGCTTCCTATCTCTAAATTGGAAGACCCAGTTGTTGCTGCCATCTATAAGCCAAGTCTATTTCTAGCCTCGAAAGAGGGTGCTCTATTCAAAAACGAAAGACGCTTTTTCTGATTTCATTCGCATAGTCCTTGAAGGTCGGCGGGCTTGTCCGAGTGTCAATTTTAATTTAATTTGTAATTTATAATAAATTTAATTAAAATTAACACATTAAATTTATAATAAATTAAATTAAAAATGGTACTCGGCCAAGCCCGCAGCCCTTCAGGGACTATGCGAATGAAGTCAAAAAAAGCGTCTTTGGTTTTTGAAAATAATATTTAATGTAGTTGCTGTTATTAAATATTATTTAACAACAACAAAATCAGTGTACAGTATTCAATATTAATATACATGTTTTGTTAAGTATTTTTTTCAATAGAGTAAAATAATTTTTCAAATCTGTATTTTCTACATTCTATACTGAAAAATTCAATTTTTGATATTTTGTTCTGTGAGATTTTGTGAAGTTCTAACACAATATTTTTAATATTTTATTTAATTCTCTCATTAATGAAGCTAAATACAGTTGCATATTGCAATATTTTGAATGTTGGCATGGTTAAAGTATATTTTATTGATTCAAAGGGAATAGATAAAATTTTAGAAAACTATTCAAAACATGCCTTTACACAAAGAAGAAAATTTGAATTTATATCCTTGAATAAACATCCCATTTCGCCTACTCAAAAAGAATGCTATTTTGAATCAAAAACGCATGGATTAACATTTCCGCCATTTCCTTTTAATATTCTAACTTCCTATTTAAAAATATTTCCTCAACCGATTGCTGCATTTAAAGAAATATTCCTAAAATAGCTCAGATGAAAATTTGCCCATTTTATCTCATAAAGTCTTTCACATAAAGAGTAATTTGCGTTTGGAAAGTGTTGTTTTAAAATATAGACAAAATTTAACATTTGGAAAACATATATTGAAGTGAAGCGACATCTGCATTAAAGTGCATGTTGTTTGGTAAATATTTAGATATATTCTTAAAATTACCGTACCAAAAGTTAGAATTTGCAATTTCCAATACATATTTAAACATACTGCAGAAAATGCATCGAATGAAATCTAAATGTTTTGGAATGCACCATTACCTCGCTTCGGAAACATATAGAACTTTATTTTTGAACATATTTCATCAAACAGTTATAGTAAAATTATCATACATTTACATTTTATAAATAATGTCAAATCCTGGAGATGTTTAGCTTCTCTCTCTATATAAGTATTGGATGATAAAATATGGAGAGATTGCAAATGTTTGTTATTATTGGAGGGATGAATTCACTCATTATGCTTTACAAAATGATCTGATATTTTCTGAAATAATTTCAAAAAATATTTGACATTTAACTGCAAATCAAAAGGAGATTTTTTTTTTTTTTTTTGTAAATAACTCAGCTTTCACCTACAAATTGCCAAATAAATTTCTTTTATTATATACACAAAAATCATACTTCATAAGAATATTCAATAGAAAATCTTTAAGCACCGACTGAAAATTAAATTATGTGGCAATATAACTTAATCAATCAAAAATATCCTTAAGTATGTTTAAGTAAAGGGAAAATTATATAGAGGTCCTCCTATTTATAAGTCATTTACAGAAAATAAATATAAATCTATATAAAATGTTTATAAAAAGGAATATATTTATAAAATACAACTAATAATTTTTGTTAAGTTCAAAAAACTAATATCATAAATTTTAAATTTAAAAATGTAAAATCTATGTAGGATAAAACTTTCTTCCAAATATTTTTGTTCAAGAAAATCATAAATACGAATTTACATGTATTTTTGTTCCAAACGATGTTTTCTATCTCATGATTTTCAAAATATTTTCATGCAAAATAAGGTACTGCATAAAAGAAAACTGAGATTAAAAAACAAAATCCACACAATCTCATATGTAAATACGGAAATACGCAAGTTGAAATACATGAAATTACAATTCTATATTACAGACAAAATATCAAAAACGTTTAATATTATATAGTTATTATTTTTCAAAAATTTTTAAAACAAACTATGCCTAAATTGAAAAAATGTTAGACGCAATTTTTTACTTTGTAATAAAATTTGTAAATAATTTTGTTAAATCAATATTCACTGCATGTTGCTAAGAAAACTGACTTAGGTACAATACAATACACCAGTATACAAGTAATTCATGTAGGAAAGAAGAAAACTTGTAAAATAACTACAGTTTTATTTAATTACAAAAGATATTGTTGTTGTTGTCGTCGTGTGCCAGGCAGGCTGGCAATATGGCGTGCGCTACTCCACTTTACCAACTGAGCCATATTTCAGTGTGGAGTCCGAATTCCTCAGTACACACATGCCATAGGTACCCGTTTATAGGGTAGGCAACCATTGACACACACACAAAGAAAGGACAAAGGCTAGAAAGAGAGTGAGAGAGAGAAAGTACATGCCAGGATTCGAACCCAGGTCCCACCCATCTGTAGTCAGGTACGCTAACCACTAGCCAGGTTGGGTGGCACAAAAGATATTATATATAATGATTCATTAAAAAAAGTAAACTATCAGATGATAACAAGAAGAATATAATGTAAAATTAATGATTGTTCAACATTTTTCAAAAGATATTTAATTCTTCAATTTAATTACATTTTGTGATTATACTTTAGACCTGTAAATTTAGCAACACCAGTTTTTGGCTACGAACGTAATTATGAGCTTAAATAGATTACATATGAATATAAATTAGAATGTGTTTTCCCACAATGCTATGATTTATGAAACAATGTATTTCCTAGATATTTCCTGCATGCAATAGCAAATTAATTAAATGGTATGTATTTCAATTAATAGATAGTACAGTAGAACATTAATAGGAAATGTTCCAGGTGCAATTTTCGCTTGTAATTATGGTTATAAATTCAGAATGATTCCACACCAAGATGAATTAAATAATTATACCGCATTTAAACGCACTAATTTCAAAATCAAATAGTAATTCGTCATTTATATTCAGCTGATAATTGCCACAATTCAACCATGTAATCTATTAGATAATCCATTTTCAATTGAAAAATCTAAACTTATTTTAATTAATTTAATGATATCATTTTAAAACTATACATGACATTTGACTATAATTTTTAAATTAAACAATAATTATTTAAAATATCCATTTTTTAATTAAAATATTTTTTATATTTTTTTCAATTAAAAAAATATACGTGATACATATGCAAATCATAATTATATCCTTAAATTAAACATCTTATATTCTTGTTATTTTCGTTCAAATGAAGCTTCTATAATATTTTTTTGTTTCTTGAATCTTTGAAATTTTATACTCTTGCCACAATCTAATTATAAAAATTCACAAGATTAGAAAACTGTTTAATAAACAATATTTTTTATACAAGAAATTTAAATTTCGATCCAATATGCGAAACGTATTAAAATATAGATTAGCAAATAATTTTTGCTAAAAAAATTTTTTTGAACGTATTTTGTCATTAAATTATAATTTCGGTAAAAAAATCCTTTTGAGATTGTGTAGTTAACTTTTCACATTCCTGATAAAAAATTTTTTTATGTTATTTACAAAATTTTATCTTTCTTTTCAAATAATAATGTGTGTAAAAAACTTAATTAAAAAGTAATTATGTATAAACTTATTGAAAAAACTAATCTGAAATTTATAAAATGTTAACTATCACAATAAAATCGAAGGTACGAATGAATGCTTAGTTTTAGCTTTAGATAGTTTATAATTTCGATTTTTACTTCAAGTTTAATTATTTGCCATAGATTATAATCTATTTTAAACAGTAGATCATTTAAAACGATATTATAGTACATAATTGAGCCTCATGCACTTTAATTAAACAGTGCGTGACAAATAAATCAAACTAGTTTAAAAATTTATGTGGAATTGCAAAAAAAAAATTAGAATAAAAATAACTAAACACTAGGCAATACACAAACTTATCAC
The DNA here is from genome assembly GCA_026290005.1 of Latrodectus geometricus. Taxonomy (NCBI): domain Eukaryota; kingdom Metazoa; phylum Arthropoda; class Arachnida; order Araneae; family Theridiidae; genus Latrodectus; species Latrodectus geometricus. The sequence continues at coordinate 235,018 of JAPDSC010103012.1, forward strand.
TGTAATTTTAGATCAAATAATTTTGACAATTGTTACGATTAATGAATTTTGGATAATTATTTCTTTTATACTTTTTAGATTATTATATTTTTAAGCATCAATGAATTATATGAGTATTTATAATTAAATTGTCTTAAATACGCTTTTATAAATAATATTCAATTAGAAGTTTTAAACTGTGTTTTCATAATATATTATTTACATTTTATAATAGCATAAAAAACTCAGTAGTAAAATGTTTAAAAAAAGTTTTTTTTTTTTTTTTTTTTTTTTTTTAATCTCTTGTTTTGTAAGTTTATTAGAATAAAGTGAAATACAGAATTTTATAGCATGTTTACATAGGATTAACTAAGTTAAAAACCAAAATTCACATTAATGAAATATACAAATTCACTGTCCTAATTTAATTATAATGTTTGACTAAAATAATTGGAGTTTACTAAATCGATAAATATTTGAATTAATGTTTTCAATATAACCTTATAATATGATTCATATCAAAAACAAATATACAGGGGTTATGTCTATATAGCTTGTTTTACGCCGAATCATCCTGTTTATAGATAGGAGAAATATTTGATTACGAAATTTAAAAAAGTATTTGATTAAGTAATTAAAAAATACGTATTTAAGTATAAATTTTCATATACAAAGAGATGGGAATTAAAAATAACCATACATCTCTACTAGAAATTATTTTAATATACAAAATATAAGGCAAATATGTGCAATACTTATTTTGCACTTCCAAGAATAAAAATAAGAATTTAAATAACATATAAAAAGCTAACGAAAACGGTAATACGAGTGCAATAAAACTTTCTTAAATTTAAGTTAAAGAATGAACAGTGTTTTATATCAAAGAGTTTTAGGTGATGTGTGCACTTGCATGTCATCAAATATTCATAAAACGAGATTGTGCAAGAATCTATAAGATTTCAAAAAACAACTATCTTTTCAAGTCTATGAGATTTACATTTATAAATTTTAAACTCAGCATTATTTATTCCAGGGTGACTGCATACTACTTTCAACGAGAATTCTACTTCTTTAAGAAAAAAAACAACTGCATGAAGAAGACATTGTCTGGTGCAAAGAGCTAAATCTTTGGTAAAGTTCTCATACACAAGAAAATAATTGTTTATGATATTAAACAAAATGCTAAATCTAATCAATATATTGCAGTTTAAAATTTCTATAAAATACTGAGAGTTTGTTGAGAATTTTCTTTAAAAATATATGTTAAGAGTTATTTCCTTCAACTCAATACGCAACTCAATCTATAGAATATAATATTTAATTAGATCCCCAAAACTTGTCATAACTTTCATATGTCTTTTTTATTTTTATATAACTTGATAGTTGTTTAAAATTTAAAATTCAAATTTTCAAATATGAAATTTGTAATTACATATAAACACTATTGTAACGAGCAAAAATAAAAAGTGATGTTATAAAACATCGGATTCAACCACTCTTGAATTTAAATTCTCGTAAAAGATGTGGAATTTTACCATAATGTTCATCATATGCATTTTATACAGGAAAGTGAAATATTTTCATTCTTGCCAGAATTTTGCATTGAATTCTTAATGAAAAACAATGCTATTAATAAATGTTTTCTATAATTCTTGAGAAAAGTTGAATGGCTGATAATTTAATCTTTAAATTGGTTATCTAATACCTTATTTCTACTTATTTTAACTTTAAAAGAGAATTTTGAAGGACTTGGGATCATTGTATTAAAATAAAGTTATACGTTTGTTTTAAAAAAAATGAAGTGCAACCTTAAAATTATAAATTTGGGAAAATAGTCCCTTTTCAGAAGTTCTGATAAACAGCCAGACCTTATTACAAATATGTAAACAATATATTGAATTTAAACATTAGTGGACCAAACTATCCTCTCTAGTTGTAAAGGAAAACCAGACATATTTGGAACTTTAAAGCAAAAATTGCCTTAAGCCAGGCTGAAAATATATTGAGAAGAGAAGACAGCACACTTCCTTAATTGTTAGAACTTCAAATGAAGATTAATAATCCATAAACATTTTCTTTCAATTTCTCATGGCTTTTAGGCAATTTATGATATTTCTACACTTAACCACCAAGTTTTCTCAAGGAAATTTAAATCTATTATAAAGCCAAGTTACCTCAATATTGTTTGAAGTGTTGATAAACAATTTTCTATGCAAAGTAATGACTTAAAATATTCCTTTTACCTATAGACATTGCTCTTGTATATAATAGCAAGAGGAATCACAACGTATAAACTTTTAATACTCCTCTCGTCGTCATATGGATACATGCATACACATATGGTTCAGAAGAAAATGCTGTTAGAAGATTTGGTGATTTTTGTTGAATGATTCATATGCATTTAACTAATACTAAAAGTAATCGAAATTTTATAAAATGACACAACTCGATTAACTCTATAAAACAAGAAGTTGAGAGAAATGACAATAAAAAATTAATATCCCTTATATTATTGATATATACTTTTGAGGTGTTGATTGTTATTATAAGGGAAATTTGTTCTGAATATATACAAAATTTAAAAAAAATTCAATATAT